>JAADYG010000374.1:0-30758 GCA_023338115.1 Phytopythium boreale
CAGGCCAACGCGTACGACTTCATCAGCAACTTCCCCGACGGGTTCGACACGCAGGTTGGCGACCGCGGCGCGCAGGTGTCTGGCGGTCAGAAGCAGCGGATCGCGATCGCGCGCGCCATCCTGCGCGACCCGGACGTGCTGTTGCTTGACGAGGCGACCAGTGCGCTCGACAACGAGAGTGAGCGGGTCGTGCAAGCGTCGCTGGACGCCCTGATGGCAGCCAAGCGCCGCACGACCATTGTGGTGGCGCACCGACTGTCGACCATCCAGCGCGCTGACCTGATCTGCGTGACGCAGGACGGCGCGATCGTGGAGCAGGGCACCCACGCGGAGCTCATGCAGCTCCCAGACGGCATCTACCGCGCTCTCGTCGCTAATCAAGTTCAGGCAGCTCACTAATCGTCCAAATACTGTAGCTCACTTCTGAAGTTCAGCCTGTTACAAACTGAGAACATGGTGGAATTAACGAGTAAACACGTTGCAGTATGAATGGCGAGCTGTTTTTCGGCCACATGTATGCTCATACGGCCTGTAACTATAAATCGTGGCTGAAGCGCATTGATCAATGCAGCGCAACACCATTTCAGACAAGCGTTGGAATAAAAAGTCTAAGGAGGGTGGATGGGGAGCGATCACTCTAAAACTACGAGCTAGTAGTTGAAGGAGGGAGGGGCGCCAGCAAAGGAGTTGGACCGGACGCATTAACAGCGGAAGCGGGCGACCTGATACCCGAGCGGCGGCATAGATAGAAAAGGAGACAAGCACGCAGCTCGGTCCCTTTGCAGGCGACTTCCAGCTCTGGCGAAGGCCACGGTCTCGTTGTCGCTACGGCACTTGGACTTTGTCGTTCAGGAAGACCTCGTTCTTGATGGCTACGATGGACGAGAGCTGTCTCCGGTCCGACTCCTTCCACAGGTTGTAGTTCTGCTTGGCGATGTTGTGGATGACGGCGAAGTTCGGCGCGATCACCTGCGAGACCGTCTCGTAGAAGGGCAGCACGATGAACTCGAAGAAGCCCACTTGGTTCTGAGAGAGAGGTTAGTGCGTCAGCCAGCGTCACGACAAGTCGGTCAGTGCACGAACACGAACGAGGGCATCAGGCAGCAGTTCCTCTCCAACACTACGCCACATACCTTGGCGCTGTTCTCCGAGTGGCGGTCCATGAAGGGCGAGATGTCCGAGTTGTTGGCGCGCTCGTTGTCGCCCTGCAGGAAGAACTCCTCGATGATGAGCGACGACCAGATCACGTGCAGCTTGCGCTCCTTGGCGGCGTGTCCAATGTCGGCGCACTTGATCACGACCTTCATGATCATCATGGGGTCCGTCACGAGCTTCCCCGCCCCGGCCGCTCCGCCGTTGGAGCCATTACCTGACACCGGGGGCAGCCCGCCGTTCTCTCCTTGCAGCAGCAGTGCCTTCAAGTTGCCGACGAGCTGCAAGTGCATCGACAGGTCCGTGCTGAGCACCATCTCGATGATGGCCTTGCGGATCTCGCGGTACGGCTTGTCTTTCATGCGCCCGAAGATGTCGCACTGCGGGTCGCGCATGATGAAGAAGGTCTCGGCCACGTGCATGCTCTCGAGGATGCTGCGGTCATTGTACTGGATGGCCAGGTCGTGCTTGGCTTTGATCAGGTAGTTGTTGGACTTGCCCGGGTGCCGGAAGTCGTGGATCGCCGCTGCCACCAGCGCCGCGTAGAACTCGAGGTTCGTCAGCGTGTCCCGGATCTGCCCGTCCGCGAGCCGCGTGATGAGGTAGTTGACCGAGTTGACCACGTCCGCGGCATGGCTGCTGTTGTGGTACGGGTTGGCGAGGTAGCCCTCATCGAGCAGGAAGAGAAAGTTGCGCAGGATGACGCGGTCCACGCGGAACTCCTCGTGCAACTCGTGGATCTCGAACATGGCCGCCGTCACGTACATGAGCGGGTGGTTCTGCGTGATCTCGGCGATCTTGAGCGTGTCGAGGTCCCAGCCGTCCTGCTAGATGCGCGTCTTGACGCGCACCACGATCTCGTCCTCCCACGTCGGCATGTCGTGCAGCGGCGCGATTATCTGCGTGAGCGAGTCCACGCGGCCGTCCTTGTAGCTGCGGCGCGGGTCGCTGTTCGAGTGCGAGCTGTGCGACGTCGTCGCCGTGGTGCGCGCCACGCCCGTGTACTCCTTGCGCGCGAGCACCGACAGCGCCCAGTTCTTGGTGTCGCTGTCCACCTCCTTCTCGGACTTCATCTGCGCGCCAATGTCTGGCATGAAGAGGTTCGTGTCGAGCTTGGCCAGGTTGCGCACGATGGCCATACTGCGCTGCGTGTCCTGATCGCTCATGTCGACGTCGTCGATGAAGGCCTTGAGCTCCGCGAGCAGCGAGTGCAACGGGGGTGTCAAGTCCAGGTTGAACTCCGTGTCGCGCTTGGCGAGCTCCTGCTTGAGCGTGCGGTTCTCCTCGGCGATCAGGTTCTTCTCGCGCATCGCCTTCTCGGCCTCGAGCTCGGCGGCCCAGACGTGCAAAAAGTCCTGCCGCACGACGCGGTCCACGTCGCGGTTGCGCAGCAGCATGGCCACGGCGAACATGATGGGGAAGCAGATGACCAGGATGCGGTTTTGGATGAAAGGCGTCGAGTTCGACGTCGGGTAGTAGACGAGCGTGAGCGCAATGTACGAGGCGATGGCGATGACCCCGACGACGAGGAAGTGCACCGTGTCGATGCGCAGCAGTGGTACGAACACAAATACCATGACGAGCCGCAGCAGGTTGATGTTCATGGTCGCGGCGGGCAGCAAGATCTCGCGCGTGTACTGCTGCAACACCTGCGTGCGCGTGCCGACCATGTCCTTGAACTCCCAGTCGGTCCGCGAGGTCGCGTTCAGGTAGTAGACGGTCGCGTCGTCGGTGTCGGCGATCTTGAGCCCCTCCATGACGATGGAGATGTCCTTGGCGACGTAGCTGTACCACTCGGTGAGCATGGAGAACATGCCGCCGGCGATGATGGAGAAGCACCAGCAGAGCAGGATGGCCGTGTAGACGCGCTGGAACTGGATCTCGAACTGCCGGCGGCGGCTCAGGTAGATGAGGAACGGGATCGGCAGGATCGGGATGAACACGAGGAAGCAGTAGTTGAGCGCCTCGCGCCGCGTCTTGGAGTCGGACGAGAACAGGTTGGTCAGGTTGGCGCCCGTGAAGAGCAGGTAGAGCAGGAAGAAGATGGACGCGATCTTCATGGACCGCGGCGAGTTTTCGCGCGCGAAGGTGACCTGGTACAGCTTCTCGAGCCGCGACTCGTTCACGAACGCGCTCGTCACCGGGTGGAACTTGACCTCCACCGGCGTTTTCTTGTGCTGCGCGACGCACACCGACTCGGTGAACGGGTAGATGCGCGACACGCGCTGGTGTGCGCGCTCCTGGGTCATTGCGTTGTGTGCCTCCGACCCGTGCGTGACGGTCGCTCTGCCTATTGAGGCTGTTGATGCAGCAGCCCCCGAGGCGCTCACGCGGTTGCCGAAGGGCTTGCGGGCCATGTCGGCGATGGCGTTGGCGCCTCCGCTGGCGCCAAAGAGCGACGCCAGCGTGCCCTGCGCGGCGACCCCCGGCGGGGGCACGGGCTTGGCGCCGCGCAGGTCCTCCTTGTCGCTGGTCTTTCGGGCTATGGCTGCGCTACCAGAGCCGCGGGGCTCGTGCTGCTGCTGGTGCTGCTTCTTCCTGCGTCCACGGAGCGTGCCCGCCGCCCGGTGGCTGGGCGCGGCGGTTGCCGAGCGCGCGGTTGCCGCTGCCAGAGTCGGACGGCTCGTTCGAGGAGCTCGGGATGCGCGCGAGGGTCTCGGTCGCGAGCGGGCCCAAGGTGGCCGCGAACGGCGCCGAGAAGGGCAGTTGCTTGTCGGAGGACAGCCTTCGCGAGGGCGTCGCTATTGCCACCACGTCGACGAGCTAAGCGGGCGCAATGGCGCCGACGAGTTACTGGGGACGGCGCGTTGTGTGGACGTTAGCGCTGCGGTGGTGTCACCTACCTGCTCGGCCACTTACTCCCGATTCCAGGACAGCAAGGAACGAGCGAGGCCTCCGACGGACGGATGGCAAGCTAGTAATGAGATCGAAGCCCACCGCGGACGGACGTGCTGGTCGTCGAGAATCGCCGCAAGCAGCAGCAACGCGGAGGCACGGCGATACTCGAGCACGGTGCGGCGCAGATCGGAAGACGCAGTTCGTTTCTCGGCCGCTATGGAAGCAGTAGCAGCCAGGCACAGCCAGGAGCCTCCTCCTTCTCCCGTCTCGCTTCTTTTGAGCCTGCTAAAGTTGGCGGCGCTGTGTTGGTGAAACGGATACGGAAAGCTGTCTATATCGGGCGAGCGTCGCGGCGCCGCCGCCGCCCACCGCGAACATAAGCGAGAACAGCGGCGATATAAATAGATTGACACCGTGGTGGTGGTAAGGAGGGAGGAGTTCTTGTCGGCGTGGATATTCCTGTTGCAGCATCAGATCGGATGCACCAGCCTGTTGTCAGTGTACGCCTCGCGATGACCCCTCCCTCTCCTTCAGTCCCGCGTACAATTAGCCAGCAGCTACAGCCACTTGAGGTGTAAATAGCACAATAACGAAGGAAACGAGGCAGTCCCCACACGCTTTGGATTGCCGAACGTGCGAGTCGTCGCGGCGGTATCACCAGCACGGCCCAGGCCGTTTGCCAAACTGGACAGCTCGGATACCATTCTTACAGACAACTCCCGTATATAAATCAACTTCAATGTGATGCGGTTGAACCTGGAAGTGGTGTGGTATACACACCTTATGCAAATGATTAGTGTGCGCCACATAGAATAAGGACCACTTGTCAAACGCGGAACTTCAAACTGATGCATCAACAAGCAAAGCAGCGAGGAGGGGAGGAAAGCGCCGCGCCTTCATCGGCGGGACACTATCGAATTGGACGGAAGCGAGGACGAAGACAGAGGAAGCCATGGCCGAGGAACTGTACGCGAGCGCGATCAGCCAGCCGTCCCGCGCAGGTCTGTGTCTTCTGTGTGCGCGTATCTACCAGACGCTTGGGTGTGGGTTTCCCAGTTCTTCTGGCCTCTGGTTTCGCTGACGCGCTGCCCTGGATGATCCATCTACGCGTAGTGAACTGGCTGTGCAAGATCCACGACTACCCGATTGTGTACAAGTACACGGACTCGGGCAAGGGCGAGTCGCGCACACCCGAGTTCCTCAAGATGAGCCCGATCGGCAAGATCCCGGTGCTCAAGGACGGTGACTTCGTGCTGACCGAGAGGTAACGCCGCCGAGCTTTTGAGAACCGAGAGACGCTTTATCCGGTCTAATCTCGACCTGCATGCACAGCCACGCCATCATGATCTACCTGTCGGACAAGCACGGGTGGGAGGACTGGTGCCCCAAGGACCTGCGCATCCGGGCTCGCGTACGTAGTCACTTGCCGTCGCTGTTGGAAGCACAATCCAACGACAGCGACCAGGCTGACCTGTGCGCTCTTCCCACGCAGATTAACGAGTACATGAACTGGCACCACCTCAACACGCGCCGTAGCTCGGAGATCTTCTTTAACCAGCTTATGGTCAACCTCGGGCGCGCCAAGCCGGGCCAGGAGCGGATGCTCGCGACCAAGGACCAGGTGATCGCCGACATCTTCCGCATCCTCGAGTTCTGGCTGCGCCACGGCAATCTGTACCTCGTGAGTGACAAGAAGCCCACGGTCGTGGACCTGTCATGCTACAACGAGGTCATCCAGCTCGAGGTCATGGGTCTGCTCGACAACATCGGCGAGAAGTTCCCCAAGGCCGCCGCCTGGCTCCAGCGCATGAAGGTGAGGAGGCCACATGTGCCCGAAATGGTTGATTCGATTCATTGCTTGATTCTGACCGTGAATCGCTCACAGGACCTCCCGCACCACGACGAGATGCTCGCGCCCATGGTCAAGTTCTTCAAGAAGTTCAAGCTCGCGTCGTCCAAGCTCTAAGGACCGAAGTGCGCCGCCCATATTGGAGGGAGTCACCACGTCGGATTGCCAATTTGACGTTGTGTGAAATTGGTGCTTGCTTGCATTTTCTCCGTTCTTTTGGCCACTCGTGAGTGCTTAAACCTGTCAAACACGATGTGACTGGTTTAAATCCGTATTTACTGGTTATAAAAACCGAATGCATGGATATGATTGGCGAATATTGCTGAGTGTGCGTTTAGTGGCTCTGCATCGGCCACTTTCGTGACCGACACCGCAGACAACCCGAGGAAAGAGGAGGCAGCATGTCGACGCCGGTGCGCAAGAGCGCGGCGAACGCCTTTCAGGTGCTGTGCGCGACGCGCAACTACGGCGTGGGCCAGCGCGTGACGCGCGGCATCTGGTCCAAGTACGCGGAGCCCTCGTTCTGGGAGGTAACGCGCATCCAGCCCTCGGCCGACCTCAAGCACGGCAAGGTCTACGGCAAGTTCACGTTCCGAGGTGCGTCCATGAGGCGATTCTTTGTCGGGGAAACCGCATTATCCGGCGTATCTGCCGTGTAGGGGTGACGTACTGACTGGCGGCATCGTGTGTTGCTGGTTCGTGTTTTGTCGGTTGAATTCGTGCGCAGGCAAGACGGACGAGAAGGTGAAGCGCATCAACGGCGTGCTCAAGAAGGACTGGTCCTTCGCCGACTTGTAGATGGCTCGGCCGCCTCTAACGCCAGCGCGCGACTAATAAAGAAGGAGGGGGAAACGCATACACCGCACAGATCACACTCGTTGCTGCCTCCATCGTAGCGACGATCTCTCTGTCTTCTGCGCCGTACAGTATCACACCCGCTCATGAGCGTCACGCGTCAGCATGAGAAAAGGCTTGGGGCCCTCACATAACGCTACTTTCTATGAGACTGATCTGAGGCAGCGCAGGTCCTCGCGCGAGCTCACAGCGACTGCAACGCGAAGCGCTTTACGCACCCGAGACCTCCCGAATGGGGATGTGACATTGTGCGCATGAGCTCCCATGCCAGCCCCAAACCGCCACAGCGGATCCGATATTCGTGATATAACTTGTAAAATCCATGAAATTACACAGATACCCAGCACCCTTACCATCGTGCACCAGAGCGCGTTCTAGAAAGATACGCGACCGCATGGAGCCACGTGTGACCCGCGTCACCATAGTGAACCCAATAGACTTGGCTTGTTGCCGATCGCGTTCCGCAAATTCAGCTGCACAACCATACAATTTCCAAGGCAATCGCCGCATTTTCCTTTTTGCTATCCGCCACCAAAGAGCAAGTTTCCCTTTGGCGAGAAGGTGCGCATTCGTCCAAGGACACCGAGGAATATACAGCACTGAACCACAAGATAAGCAACATGGGCGTCGCTCCCGGTCGCGCGGCGCTGCTGCTGTTCGCGCTTTCGCTCGCACTGGCGGCGCATGCGACGCGCGCGCTGCAGGTGGTGACGACGCTGGACGAAGTCGCGGCGATCGAGCGGTCGGCGCAGATCCACGCGCTCATCTTGGTGGCCGAGAAGCCCAAAGATGGCAACGCGCAAGGAGAAGAAGTGGACGTCGACCCGGAGCAGTTCGCCGCCATGGCCGCGGCCGCGTACCCGTCGCTGCCGGCGCTCGAGGAGGAGCTGGACGGCGTCGCGACGTTCTCGATCGTGGACCTGTCGCCGGGAAAGACCGCGACGTTCGCTAACAAGTGGAACCTGCCCAGCCTCCCGGTGCTCGTGCTGTACAAGGACCCGCCGCGCGAGAACCCGTACACGGGCAAGCTGTACCGCGAGGCGTTCGTCACGGACATTGACATACTGGACCACCCGCGCAAGCTCAAGAAGCTGATCAAGGAGAGCGTGCCGAGCGCATTTGTCGACGCGCTCCCGACGGACTCGGTCGAAACGCTGGACGCGTACACGGACAAGGAGATGCAAGACGGCAACACGGTCGTGCTACTCGTGAGTAAGCAGAAGCAGCCGTCGCATCTGTTCCGAGCGCTCGCGACCGCGTTCCATGACCGCCGCCTCGCGTTTGCATTCGTCAGCGCCGAGTCCGCCGAGACGAGTGCCATCATGTCGAGCCTGAAGCTCGACACGCTGCCGTCGATGGTGGTGTTCAAGTCCAAAACTGTGCGATTCGCGCTGAACGACCCCGATAGGATGAAGAAGTATGCCGACCTCAAGCACTTCATCTCGCCCTTTGTCAAGGAGAAGCGGGAAGACGCCGCAAGTGAGGCGTCCCGTGGTAAAAGCATGATGGACTCGATCGTATTTATCTCGGGGGACGAGTTCCAGGCTGAGGTGATCGACACGGACGTGATCTGGATCATCGCGTTCGTCACGCCCGAGCAAGAATCCGCGCTGGACAAGAAGCAATGGACCAAGACCTTTGCCGAGCTCCAGAAGAAGGCTGGCATCATTGGCCTCGGCGCTGTCAGCTGCGAGCGCGACCCAGCGGTTTGCGAACAGTACGGCGGACCAGGAACTCGAGTCTTCTCGCTTACTCTTAACGACCAGAGCCGGCCGAAGCGCGGCGAGATGCTGCCAGAAGTGTTCTCCACGCTCGCGGAAGCCAAGGAGGCTGCTCTCAACTCCATCCCCGATGTCACTGTCGAGGTGGGCTCCTCGATTGAGCTGCAGGCGTTCGTATCGCGCACGATGGCCGAGAACACCATGCCCGTGCTCTTCTTCACGTCCAAGCCGACCACACCGCCCATGGTGAAGTCGCTGGCGATGTCGTTCCCGAGTCAGAAGATGGAGGTCGCTGTTTTGCGCGACGCCGACGAGGAGCTCAAGACGCAGTTCACTGTCCGGCCAACTGAAACCGCGAGCTTGTTGTGCTTGGTGGCTGCCGTCGGGGAGGTCGAGGAAGTGGAGAACACCGAGCCGTTTGGGGTCGCCAAGTACGACAAGAAGTTGTCGGGCCCGTACAACTTCCCGAACGTCATGCGCTTCATGATGGAAGTGCTCTCCCAGTTCCCGCACCCACGCGACGACTTGGAGATCAGCGACATTGACGTGGACGCGATCGGTGAGGCGTCGTCGCCCTCGTCGCTGGTCCCGTATCTGACCAAGGAGAACCTGGAGTCGCTCTGCAACGGCAACAAGATCTGCGCCATTGGATTCTTCGAGGAGCATGTCGACACTTTGGCTGATCCCAGCTCACCGCTGACAAAGTCGTGGACCGTCCTTGCCCGTGCCGCCGCGCTCAGCAAGCAGAACGGCCAGCCATTCCATTTCATGTGGGTGAATGGCAAGTGCCAGGCGGACTTCGCTGACGCGTTTGGCATTGGTCACTACCAGATGCCAACCGTAGCAGTCTACTCGCCGGCGAAGCAGCGGTTCGCAACGAACGTTGGTCTGTTTGAAGAAGACAACGTTAACGCCTTCCTCAAGGGCATCCTCTCTGGGAAGATTGGCACGGCGCCCTTGAACCGTGTGCCCGTGCTGAAGGATGATTGCTCGCTCGAAGAGCTGATGGAGAGCGCTGATGCTAGCGTGGTCGATGCTGTCGAAGACGACGAGTCGCTGGACGATCTCCTCAGCGAGATCATCACGGAAGAGCAGAAGAACCGCGAGTTGCTGGATGAAGAGGCGGAAGAGGAAGCCAAGAAGTCCAAGTCGGGCAAGAAGAAGTCGTCCAAGAAGTCCAAGAAGTCCAAGAAGAAGAAGACCAAGAAGAACGAGCGCGACGAGCTGTAAGAGCCATCACAACGCGGGTGCGTCGTGCTATTTAGAACTGTTGGTTGGTTGGCGGAGCGTCGAAGCTGACAGTGTTGATAGAGACGAGGGAGAGAAAGAGAGAGAAGCGAAGCAAGCGCCGAACACGGCAACGATGCAAGCCAACTGCGAACCGCAACACGTTGAATGTCGTCCTCTAAGATCATGACACCATGCTGAAGACCTCCGTGCGTTCCACCGCGACTGCAGGGGCCGTATATCCACTCAGACTGCCCGACCGGAACGCACGAATCTCCACCGCGGTAAAGCCTGCAACACGCGTCGTGTTTGTGGCATCATTGCGGTTAGTTTATAGTGTTCACATTCTTGTGATAGCCTCAAGGCTCATGGCGACGTACCGAGTCGACACAGCTCCGCTTTGACAGCGTCGGCATGCTGCAAGGCGCTGTCGAGAACCTCCCGGTCCAGCTCTATCCTCATCGCAGGGCACACGTGCAGCAGTGTCAGTGATAGCGACCCACCTACGCAGATAGGAACGTCATCAACATACCGACGGCCGCGCGGTTGCCGGCGAGGAAGCGCACACGCATGTTCATGTGCGGCTGCAGCCCGACGACGCGCCGCACAAAGTCCTCGGCCTCCTCGATCCGCCGCAGGTGCGTCTTGATACGAGTGGCAGGCCCGGTTAGACCACTCCTTATCAACTACAACATGATCATCATTATACCTGAGTCGCCTCGACGCCAAATTGCAGTCGCGAGCGCAGACACGGCGACGCGGCCGTGTTCCAGTTGGGCAGGCCGAGGTACTTGGCCACCTCGCGCACCTCCGCCTTGGTCAGCCCGCCCAGCGGGCTCACAACCTGGAACTCGGACGCCGCGACCAGTCCTGTCATCGAGACAAGGCATTCAATTATCGTTAGTGGTAACATCACAGGAGGGCTCAAAGACCGCCACGTACCGACGCGCGTCGGGTCCTTCTGGTCGTCGGCGTTCGTCCCATTGTAGACGACTGGGCGCAGCGAGTCTGGCGGCGACCCACCTCCTCCGTTGCCACTGCTGGCCGCCCACCGCTTAGCCATCTCCTCGTGCGCGAACACCGCGACCTGGTTGATGGTCGTGTACAGCGTCGTCTTGCAGTAGTAGCAGCTGCGGCCCTGGTTCGCCACGTACCCCTCCAGCGCCGCCTCGCGCGTCGGCGTCTCCCACAGCGGGATGCCAATGTGGGTGGCTACGCCACGCGCCTGCTCGAGCTGTGAGCGCGGGAGTGCCGCCGACACGCCTAGGCACGCGGCACTCGACCGCGGGAACGCCCTGTGTACGAGCGCGGCCGCCAGCGACGAGTCGACGCCGCCCGAGAATGCAACGATATTGTCCACGAACGCCGAGGAGCCGTCAGAGCAGTGCGCGCCCGAGTGCGCCCCGCGGTCGGCCACTAGGGCTAGCAGCTCGTCCACGCGCTGCGCCAGTCGCCGCGACGTCATCCCAAAGGCTGTAAGGAGTCTGAAGTTGTGGGCGAAGAGTTCCGCAATGATCAGGTGGCCGGAACGTACGGTATCTCTCCGATGAGGTGTTCGTACTTAGATGAATGATGACAGTAGTTACAGTGATTGTGATTGAAGTTCCACGTCCAAAAGTGCGCAATCAGACCGGTCTAGTAATGGGGAAAGTCTAGTATTTTTTGTGGCAGTGGGATTATACAATTTCGGTTTATTAAACACAGCCAGCTAGAATTGTGGACGGTCATGTATTAGAGGACCGCGTGAGGTGTTGAAGTAATTGACAAGCAACACTTACAAACAACGTTCCAGCAGGTTGATGCAGCGGTTTGAGGTTCCCAAGTGAGTGCAACTAGGATGCTGTGTGAATGCTAGGGCGAAAGGTGCAACCACTTTACTGACCACGCTTGCACCATGCCAGGTAAGCGAACTGCGGTTTAGGACAGACGGAAAGTCACAAACAGTCGTGACACTGTTGAAACAGTAGACGTCCAAGAAGCAAAGGTCGATCGAAGACTTAGCGGTATACTGTGCAAGTACTGTTCCTGGGTAAGTGTGATACGCGAACACTCGGTCAGTAACCTCGCAGCTTTCCCATGTCTGCACTAAGTACCAGCACGACACAATCGCTTGCCGCTGTCATGATGCGATCAGGCTGCGTTGCGATTGTTTGCCGGCTGTGGAAACGTCTGAGAAGGTGCGCACGGCGCATTGTGGCCTCGCTCACGGAGACACGGTGTGTGTCGACGAACATATACAGGTTAGATTGCACATCACAGCCCGGCGCTTCATTTGTTTCGTCCTGCTTTCCCAAGGGTTCACGCCGTATGGTCAATGCATTTGATTGGTTATCTCTCCGTCCTCTTTCACATTGCTCCCAATAGCGTTCGAATAACCGATTGATCGGACTACATTTCAACAACAAATAGAGTTGTTGGGATTGCGCTGCACGCTGGACCAGATGGGATCTCATGCTGTTGATGCCATCGCGCCGTTCGTCCGCTCTCATCACTCTCAATCGCATCAGTGATGCGGCATCACGGCTTGCATCCCGATCGCTCTGTGCACGGGTGATCCGTTGCTCATCCTCCGTGACTCCACGGCGGCAACACACCGTGAGAGCGAACGGAAAAAGACTGTGGAGACAACAGATAGCAGCGTTCTGGTCGAAGAGACTCGGCAGTACCATTGCTCAATTCTCCAGCAAGTCCACAAGCTGAGCACAACCGACAGACACGACCTCCAAGCCGTCGACAATGCCGACTGCCAACCACGCCCCGGGCACGGGATCCAACAAAGTCGACATCGCCGCGGTCTCTCGCCTGTCGTACCTGAGTGGGGCGTCCTAAGCCAAAGACATGGAAGAAGGAGGCTACGCAAGCTCCAAGACGCCCGATGTCAACAGCGAGCTTGAAGACGGTGCCCTGCGTGCTGGCGGTGCCCCCGTTCTCACCAGTCGTGACAGCATCGACCTGCTCGTGCAGTACGCCGTCGTCGGCTTGGTCTACGGCTCGCTGCCCGAAACCATCTACCCGTTCATGCAGGAGTACCTCAACAGCATCGGCGCCAAGGTCACGACGGCCAGCACGCTCGTCGTGCTGCCGTGGAGTTTCAAGGCGCTGTACGGCATCCTGTCCGACTGCTTCCCGCTCTTCGGCTACCGTCGCCGTCCGTACATGCTCATCGGCTGGGGGATCTGCCTCGTCATGCTGTTCGTCATGGCCTGCCTGCCGGTCGGCGAGCAGTACTTCACGGACCCGGCGGACCGCGACGTCGACCCGTCCGACTACACGCCCGAGATCCAGGCCCGCATCAACTTTGATGCGCCGTCGGAGGGCACCAAGTACGTCACGCTCATGTTCTTCGCGGCCTTCGGGTACGTCTTGTCGGACGTCTGCGCCGACGGCATCACCACCGAGTTCGCACAGCGGGAACCGGTTGATGTACGCGGCAAGACGCAGACCATGATCTACACGGTGCGCACGACGGTTGTCATCATCGGTGAGGTGCTCACGGAGTTCTGCTTCAATGGCAAGGACTACGGCGGCGACTTCGACTTCTCGCTCACCTTCCCACAGCTCATGATCATCTTGACCGTGTGCACGATCCCGGTCTTCCCCGCCACGTGGTTCTTCATCAAGGAGGAGAAGCACGAGAAGCACAACTTCAAGAAGTACCTGACCGGCCTGTTTGACTTGATCTGCAAGCGCGCCGTGTACCAGGTGATCGCGTACGTCTTCTTCTACAACATGTTCCAGTCCATCTCGTACACGGCGAGCTCCCCCGTCCAGGAGCATATGGTCGGCGTCACGCCCATCAACAGCACCATCAGCGACATCTTGAGCAACTTGCTCTTTATGGCCGGCTTGATGGTGGTCTTCCGCAGCCAGTGGCTCTGGCTCGGCCCGCCGATCGCCGTCCAGCTCCCGTACGGCGTCGGCTGGATGATCTCCAACTTCGTCATCGTCGAGCTCGTCGGCGAGGGAAACGAAGGCGTGGTCTACGGCCTGGTGACCACGGTCGCCAACGTCGCGTCTCCGTTCGCGACGACACTGACGCTGGTCATCGACAACCCGTTCAACTTCACCAACGCGCACATCCAGGAAGACGACCACGCGGTCCGCCGCGACATCACGTACACGGTCATCATCACGTACGCCTTCACCGTCTTCTCGTGGGTGTTCCTGCTGCTGCTCCCGCCGCAGAAGCAGGCCTGCCAGGAGCTGATGCGCAAGGGCGGGTCCAGCAAGTGGCTGGGCGGCGTCACCGTCTTCTACCTGTGCTTCGCGCTCGTCTGGTCCGTCATGACTAACATCATGGCCATCTTCCCGAGCACGGCGTGCTTGGAGATCGCCGGTGGCTCGGGCTGCTAGCGCGCATTGAGTCTGTTCGTCGCAGGCGCGGAACCGCCGTCGTTTCGCTTTCCCTCGTCAGGCATGTCAACTCACGAGCCGACCGACGGGTCTAGTAATGCAAAGCGAACATGTATTTCCAATATCAACCGTCATGAACATACCTGCAGGCCACGAGCCCCCGCCGTCTTGTGTGTTACGGACGAGATCAACCATGGCGCTGCTCGACCTCGACGATGTAGCGGATGCGCGCCTGCGCCTCCTTGTACACGATGTACTCGGCGTACGCCGGCAGCTGCGGGCGCACGATCTCGTACTCGCGGTCGACGCGCGTGCGGTAGTAGGCGTTGCGAAGGCGCTGAACCGAGTACGTGTGCGTGTTGCCGTTGGTCTCGATGCTCACGCGGACTTGGGCGTCGCTCCAGCCGTTCGCGCTCTTCTTCTCGTCCTGCTCCGCGCTCGACGCCTTGTTCACGAGCTCCAGCGTCACCTTGAAGTCGTCCCACGCGTAGTTCAAAAAGTGCTTCTTCTCGGGCGCGTCGCCGGTAAGCTGCTCGACGTCCCCGACTGCCGACTTGTCGATGAACATGCTCAGCGTTTCCTGCGTGTCCGAGGTGAACAGCGGATTGCGCATGAACCAAATATTCGACGTTGGTGTGAACCCCGTCTTGGCCCACAGCACATCCAGCGGATACGCCACGCCGCACTCGCCCACCTTGCCGAGGTGAAGCAACGCGCCGGCCTTGGGCGACACGAGGTTTCTCTCCGGGTCCGGCATGTGCTGCGACAACGCGCGCACGCTCTCGAGTCCCTCCGGGATCTCCTCGTAAAACGTCGGCGTCGAGAGCTCCTTGGACTTGCCAAGCGCCACCTCGCACAGCAGCATGTAAAAGACGTTCTTCTTCTGCTTCTTGCTCGTCTTCTTGTCGCTCGAGCCAACAGTCGACTCGATAGTGTACGGGGAGCCGCAGTAGTCGACGCTCTTGGCTGACACGTTGGCGAAGTACAGGCCCTTGCCGTAGGCGTAGCCTTGGTGCGGCGCCTCGGGTGGCGCGATGCGGAGTCCTTGAGACAGGATCCCCATGAGGTTCGTGCGGCGCGTGCCGTGCCAGAACAAGTGCGAGTGCTGCGCCTTGAAACTCTCGTGGCCGTCCAAGAACGACAGGAAGCGTTCCGACTCGCCGCGTCGCTCAACCTCAAAGATGTGGGAGATGCGGTAGGATTCGTGCGCGGGCTTGCGAATACCGTTGAAGAAGTAGCGCTCAATGAGCTTGCCTTCCATCGACGACACCAGGAGTGGTGCCACGCGGACCTGCAGGGCATCGTAGCAGTACTCGAGCGGGTTGACGCGCGCCTGGTTCTTCTTGGCGCCCAGCACTATCTTGTATGTCTCCATAATGTCGATCAGCAGGCGCAGGCGCACAATTTCCTTGTCCACGTCTGCAACACTATTGAACGCGCGAATGGAGGCTCCGAACGCTTCTTCGTTGCACGGCATGATCTCGTAGTAGCGGCTGCTCATCTCGCTCACGCGCTCCGTCATGACCTCATGCTGGCTCGACAGATCCGCCAGTGCTGACGCTCCGGCGTCCGTCACGTCGCCGCTGACCTTGCCAAGCTCCTCGCTCACCACGTCGCGCTCTTTGATGACCTCACGAATCTCCTGCAGTTTTTCGAGCGCGCGCTTCATCTCGTCCTGGTTGGCAAGTGGTAAATCGTCACTAAAGTCGCAGCTTTCGGTCGCAGCCAGCTGCAGGTTGTGAATATCCGTAATGGCCGTGAGCATCTCAACGACGCTCTTCTCCGCACACTCCGGGTTGGAAATGGGAGGAAACGCCGCGCTATCGCCGGCAATGGTCTCGGCGAACGACATGGTAACCTCTTTGTCGAATGTCGTGTGGTAGTTGACGCGCTGGACGAGATTGTACTTCTTGGCGTGCTTGACGAACTCGCCGCGGTTCTCCCAGGCGTTGCCCGTCTTCGACTTGAAGATCTTCTTGAACTCCGTGATCGCGTCCTCTTCAGAGTGGAACGGTGTGTTCTGGAACTTGCCTTCCTCGCCAATACGCCCCCAATTGGTGAACACCACGAACACGCCCTGGATCGAATCGTGCACAAGCTGCAGCCTGTAAAACACGTTGAGTCCAAAGCGCCCGTTCTTGACGTCGACCTTGGTGAGAAGCGCGTCGAACTCTTCACCTGCTCCGGCGGGTCCATGCACCCGCGAGCCCTTGCTGACGTCAGCGTTGCTGTTTACTGTCGGTTCGTTACGCTTACGCTTGATTTTGCCGAGTTGCTCGCACTCGCCAAGGTAGTCGTGCGCATCCTCCGAGTAGTCTGGAACAGTAGCAAACATGGCCTCATCATCCGTAGGTAGCGACGATGCAAAGAACCCATCCTCGTCAAACTTGGCGACAGCGTCGGGGAACTCACGCTTGAGGAAGCGGAACACGAAGCGCGACGCCTGTGCGCGACAGTTGTCGAGCGCCGACTTCCCCGCCTTGTCCTTGATCGTCAAACTGCCTCCGAGTGTCAGCAGCTTCTTTAGCAGCGCTGTGTTCTCGTACGACCCGTACTCGAGCGGCTGGATGGCAAAGTGGATCGCAGTCTGCCCCGCTGAGTTGGACTGAGCAAGCGCGAACTTGACGTCCAGTGCTGGGACGTGAAGTGACTGGACGGACTTGTGCGTGGAGTCCGTTGGGTCCTGGAGCAGCTTCACCTTGCCGACTAGGAGATCGACGTCGTTCGCGAGATTTCGACTCACCAAATGCATCAAGACCGAGTTGCCATGGTCGTCGGCGCCAGTGATCTTGGCTCCGTAGCGCAGCAACAATCCCATGAAATGGTAGCGCGCGTTTTCGTGCTTGGTGTACACGACGCGGATCAACGCGGTCATCTTGCAATGGGCTGCACGTGCGGAGGCTGGAAGCAGCATGGCGTTGTTGAACAGCTCCTTCGTGTCGTGTCGCGACCGGAACGCTCCATTGGGGTCGACGCCTGCCTTGAGGATCTTCTCGACCCACTCAAAGAACTTCGTCTCGCTGTCAACGCTGTCTGCGAACCGATCCAAGAATGCTGAGAGGATGTTCATGCCGTCCTGGTCGCGCACGTGCATGTTGAGCCCTGGGTGAAGGTCGATGAAGTAGTTCAGCACGTCCAGCACTTTCGTGTCGCCCAGATCGCGCCCCTTCTTCAGTGCGTACAGCAGCGGCGTCTCCCCATGCGCATTCGTGGCGTTCAGCTCGCAGCCATTGTGCAACAAGAAGTCCATCAGGTGGATGTTGGCGCTGCGTGCGGCGTAGTGGAGCGCAGAGTTGCCAGCGCGATTCGGTTGGCTTGCGCCGACGCCCGCATCAATGAGCGTCCATGCGATCTCACGCGCGAGCTTGTCGAACGGTTGCGACCTGACCTTGGCCATCGCGTGCAGGAGAGTGTCGCCCTTGTCATTGGCGCGCACGAGAAGCGCGTTGGTCGCCTCCGAGTCCGTACCCACGATCAAATTGCTCGCGAGCTGGAACTTGCCGCAGCGGATGGCGTCCTCAATCGCTTGCCGCCGACTGAACTTGGCGTTCAGCAGCATGTGGCAAATGCCGGTGAGCGAGTGGCTGACTGCGTGGTAAAAGTAACTCCGCGACTTGACAATCTCCTTGCTTTCGCCTGACTCGTCGCTGTCGTTGCTGCTCGAAGTTGTCTTGACATGAATCTTGCCGGAAACGTCCGCATGGTTCTGCAGTAGCGTCATGATGGTCGTTTGCCGCAAGTAGAGCACGGCGTAGCCCAGTGGTGTCTCGTTGTCCTGGTCTGTCATCTCCATGTCTCTCTTCGCACGGATATCCTTGTCGTGCACTGACAGCAGCGATGAAACGCTCACAAATGCACCAGTCCCGGCCGCGAGATGCAGCGGCGTGCGTCCTAGCACGTCTTGCGCATTCACACGAATACCGCGCACGCCCACTAGATTGGAGACTGTCTCGACAGGGTCCGTCTCCTCCGCCGGGATCTTGGACAGATTTTTCAGGAAATCCTTGAGCTTCTTGGCTTCGTACGTTGCAGGATCATCTGTTTCTCCCTCATTTCCCAGTGCCGTACCCTGGTTTTCGTGACGCTTCGCGCGCTTTTCCTCGTCGTAGCGGAGTTGCCAATTCAAGTCGACCTTCCGCAGCGCCAAGTGCAACGGCGACAAGCCAAAATCGTCCTGTGCGTTCACATCGCTGCCAGTTTGCAATAGGAATCGCTCCACGTGGAACGCTGCATCGGGACTCATCACGGCAGAATTGACAGCGAAGTGGAGTGGCGTCCGTTTTAGAAAGTCGCGCGCGTTCACTGCCTTCTTCGGATCAGCCGCTGCCTGGACCAACGCACGAAGCAGCGCGAGATCACGGTTCCGAGCGGCGAAATGAATGGGCGTGCGCTTGTGGCCGTCACCTTGGACAACCGCTTGTTTGGCTTTCGGATCCCGCAGCGCCACCACAATTGCGGGCTCAGCGCGGTTATTACCGCGCCCACGCGGTGTCGAGGTCGTTCCCAAGTCATCAGAACGCTTCGTATATGTAACTTCGCCCTCGTGCGGTTCCTCCGCTGCAATTGTCGCTTCCTTCTTCCGAGACGCAACGTGGAGCGGCGAGGCGCCAGCAGCGTTCGGCTTGATGAGATTCGCGCCGTGCTTCAACAACGACCGCGTAATGACAGGGTTGTTTCGCTCCAGCGCAATATGGAGTGGCGTGTCGCCCGTCTCCTTTGCGACGCATTCGACGTTGGCATCGTGCTTCAGCAAAAGCGACACTATGCCCTGACTGTTTTGCTTGACAGCCGCAAAGAGACTCGTCTCGACAAACTGGTGCTTGTTGCAGCTGGACGTGCACTTGGTCTCAACTTGCTTGGCCGTTGGCAATCCGCGGTGGAAGAAGGCAACCTTGCACACATCGCATAGTACAGGTGAGTGGTTCGGGTCCGCTTTGCGCTCAAGCAGAGCGCGGACAGTCTCGATGTCGTTCGATGTCACTGCGAAGTGCAACGGCGTCTTGAAACTGGAGAAGTCGGGGTAGTTGATCAACGTCTTGGTCAGCAGATCTGGCTGCTTCTCGAACAGGATGCTCATCACATTGACTCCAAACCACTTGTACCCAGGCTTCGGTGCGTCGCAGCGCAGTTTCCGGTTCGCGGCCAAATGAAGCGCCGTCTGAAACTTGATCTGAACCCGAGGCTGGTCATCGTCTTCGTCGGCTGCCTTTCGACTCTTCCCACTTGTTCTCTTGGGCGCTCCACTGGTTGAGCTGCTGCTCTCTTCTTCGTCTTCCTCTTCGTCTTCTTCGTCGTCGTCTTCGTCCTTGTCACTCTGTTCGCTGCCACTGCCCACGTCGCTCTCACTCCCAGCCGCTTCATCTTCCTCTTGGCTTTCAGCATCCGGTGTGGCCTCTGCAACTTCTTCCGCTTGAGCTGTGCCCTGCTGCGCGATCTTGTCTGCGTCTGTAGCCTCGACAAACTGAACCAATGCGTCCGCCTCAGTTATGTGCTCCGCAAACAACGCGACAAGGCTCGAGTACTCTTTGTCACTGCGCTTCACTGCTTCAAGCTTGTCCGCAAGGGCTCGATGCGTCAGATCAACGGTCACGATCGGTCGTTCATTCTTGAGCAGCAAGAGCAGCGGACTGAAACCCTTGTGGTCTTTCACCGCCATGAGCTCAGCGGTGGTTCGGCACTTGGCTACACACTGAGCAATCAGCTTCGATGACATCAATTGCATCGGGTCGTTGGCCGCCACAACGTGGAAGAAGTTCTCCTTGCCCTCAATACCCCGACGGCCCTTCAGCTCGAGCGCTTCTCCCTTCTTCTTGGAGTGACTTACGAGCAATTTCTCAAGGAAGGAGTCGCCAGCACTCCCCATCGAGGCCGCTGTCATCCACGCGTCCGAGCCATCTGACGCTCGTGCGTCGGGATCCGCCTTGAACTCGTCCAACAGCAGCTCGAAGATCTCGCGCTGTTTCCCGCGAATAGCGAGCTGCAGCGGCTGGTACAGGATGTCGTCTTCATTCTCTGCTGATTCGGTAGTAACCCGAATAGGCACGTCGTAGTGGGGCGCGGCCTTATGGTCTAGGAGCAAACGCACCGCGTCCAAGTAGAACGCCAGCTCGGATTCCGTTTGACTGGATCCGACGGCATTTTGGATGGCCTTGGTGGCCCTTGCGATGATGGCCTGCAGCGGGTACAGATTCTCGGCATCGCAGATGTTCGGGTTCAAACCCTTGCCGAGCAAATACTCGATCTGCGACAGGTTCTTGGAGTGTTGGGTCTGCAGAAACAGCATCGTGCGTCCTTGGCGGTCACGGAAATCGAGAAACTGCTTCTGTGTGTCGCGTTCAAAGATGAACTCCGCACATTGCTGCCGCTGCTTCAACAGAGCGCATGCAAGCGGCACAAAGCCCCAGCAGTTTCGGGCCCAGAATTCGGCACCGGCGTCTGCAAGCAGCTCGAGGCTCGACACCCAGCCGTAGCTAGCCGCGTAGTGCACCGCGCTGTTCTCCGATGTGTCGAAGGCGTTTACGTTGGCACCGGAGTTGATCAGGAACGCCGCAATCTTGGTGTGACCATTCTTGACTGCGTGGATGAGCGGCGTCTTCTTGAGCTTGTCGCCTGCGTTCACCTTTGCGCCATGGGCCGCCAAGATTTGGACACATTCGAGCGAACCGATCTTGGTCGCAAGGCACAACGGCGTAAGCTTGTCGACACACACGCCATTGACATCCGCGCCGCTTGCAATCAACTTCTCGAGCACCTTTGCGCATCCATTCGTAGCCGCATAGTGAATCGGCTGTCGTGACCCGGCGCCCCGCTCCGAAATGACCTGCTGAAGTACCTCGGGTCCTTCTTTTTCGGCATGCTCAAGAATGAGAAGTGCGTTGTCTTCTCGGTGCACTGTGATGGCGCACATCAGCGGAGTCAAACGCGACTTGGTACGCCCGAACAAAGAGCAGCGATGCTCCAGCAAAAACTGTAGCGTCGCGGTTCCTTCGGAGCCCGCAGCGTAATGGATCGGCTCGTACCCTTGGTCATCCTTAACGCTACCAAACTCGTTCCCCACCGATTCCCACAGCACCTCAAGGTACTTCTTGTTGGGGTTGATGGCAGCCAAGTGGAGCGGACGCATTCGGGTTTGATGCGCTTGCTTGATAGCGGAGACAGTGCGAAACTGCGGTAGCTCCTCCTCGGGGTTCGACGACAACACCTTGTGGTGCAGGTCGTTGAAGCCCCATCTTCCACTTCTCGCCAGCGTCTCAATCACCTTCTGGACTAACTGGCAGTGTCCGCGACGAGCTGCATGGGCAACATTGAACATTATCGAGCAGCCCCGATTCCATTCACCAGTCGGGAACAAAACCGGCAGCATCCGTGCGCTAGCTTGCCGGCTAGTCCAAATCGAGTCGCCGAAAAGCTTTTGCGCAAACTGTGGCCACTTGTCCTTGGTATCAGCGAGTAGCGCGTTGTTGCCTTCTTTCCCACCGCGACTCGCGTTGATCGCGCGACGATTGTACTCACTGTAAGCGCTCGTATGCTTACCAGTGGAGTGCGACGGTAGCGCGACATCCGGATCAGGCGCCAGCTCCTTCTGCTCAATCTTGGATGCCTTGACGAGCATGCCAACCGCAGTCACATCGTCCATGTCGATCGCGTACTTCAATGCATTCATCTCGACATCAACGCTCTGCGGGGCATTGAAAGAGCTCAGCTCTTTGTACGTGGACTTGTCAGTCGTCAGCTTCTTGAGCAGCTTGTGGTCCTTGGTAACCACGGCGCGAATCACCTCACGGTTTGCCGAGAAGGTATCGTCCTTGAACGACGCGTGCGGCTGAGAGCCGTATATCTCGCAGTCTTCGTACTTGTCCAAATCCACCGTCGTGTACAGCGGGGGAATGTGCAGTGCGGCGTCACGTTTGCTCAGTTTCTTCTGCCCCTTACCAGCTCCACGATCGCCGCCACTCCCGTGCCTTGATGGTTTGGCATCTCCGCCACTTCCAAGGCTGCGAGCTTGGCGCCTGGACAAGGAAACCGGCGGACGCTCGTCATCCACTTCCTCCCCATCGTCCGCCGACGCCTCGCCCTTCGTCCGCGCTAGGCTTCGTGTCACACGCGCTAGGGACTTGGGCGTCAGCTCCAGCGTCCCGTCCGGCATCTCGCGCAGGTATGCGTGGCACAAGATCGACTGCACGCTGATGGGCTCGTCGTAAGCGTACGCGTAGCGCATCCCGTTAAAGCCTGGCTGCTTGTTGAGCCACGTCGCGTGCACCATGGCCTCGTCCAAGTCCAGCATGTCCTCCGTGACGTCGTCTTGCAGCTGCGCGATCCAAAACTCCTCCGGCGCGTCCGCTTTCGCGATGGCTTCCGCATTGTTGGCATCAAGGTCACCCTCCTGCTCCTTCTCGTCGTCGTGATACTGCTGCGACTGCGACCGCGACCGCGTGCGCCTCCCCGCGCCCGTCTCCGCCGTCTTGGCCTTCTTGCTCGCCTTGGCCTTCTTCTTGGCCGACGTCGTCGGCTTCTGCTTCTTGGGTCTCCCTCTCTTTCTAGGCTTGACTTCCTCCTCAACTTCCTCCTCCTCCTCTTCCGCTGGCGCGTCCGTCGACGCGTACACGGCCACGAACGTCTGCGCCGCCATCGCCACGTCCCAGTCGTCCTCCACCCACTTGCGCTTCCCGCCCACCGTCGCGCTCATCCGCTCCGCGTTCTCCGCCATCGCTTCCCTCCCGTCGACCAGACCTTGTCACCGGAAACCCGCCTTTGTAGCGTCGCGTCTTGCCCCCGCGTGAAGAAACCGCAACTGACGCGCGCCACGCGACCCGCCGCGCCCGTTTCCGCCTCGCGTTCACTCAAACGCGCGCTGTTCCGTCGCACGCTCGAAGTCTCCACTTCGAATGCGATTCGCCAGTGACTGTACTGTACCGTCCTTTCCTGGTCGTTACAGTATTGGCAGTTGAAGATTTCATGGGCGTTTCTTGATTTGGGCGTTTTCGAGGAGTGAACCCAGGTGAATACTTCTGTGGATAGTTGTGCGTGTGTCCTCTGATATGGGACAGTTTGTGTTGAAGAGTAGTACTGCGACCGGCACATATCTTGGACCGACCCCACCAGTAATTACTCATTAGTTTCCCGAAATAAAACTATGTGCACATCAAAGTATAATTTTTACATATATGTCTAACCCCAGTTGCATTTATTGCAGGAAAAGGCATAACAGTCGCGTTCCGCTTCAACTTGAACAGGTACAATAGTACACGACGGAAGCCAAGTACTATTTGCTCGGACCGTAGCATTGCTTTGCACCATACTCCTCACCGCCACACGCCCAGATGTCAAGTATATTCACGTGCTGTTCGGCTCATAAGCTCGGCAAGAGCTGCACTTGCTGCTGCTGCTCCACCTCAAGCTGGTTGCGGCTGCGCGTCGCCGCCAATCGCACGCCCGACCCCGGTCGCATGGCCACCACTGCAGCTCCCTTGCTGCCGCTACTGACAGCGCTCCTGCTAGCCTTCACCGCTGCGTACTGCCTCGCCTGTGTCGTCAGCGCGTCCGCTTGGGCCGTCGCGTACACGTTGCGGTTCCTCAGCACCTCCTGCGCGTGCAGGAACCGCCGCTTCTCGTGTCGCACCATGCCTCGCAGCAGTTCGTCCTCGTCCCTCGCCTTGGTCACGCCGTCGTTGCGCGCGCGCGCCACCTCGTGGTCGCGTCGCGCGTCCTCCCTCGCCTTGCTCTCCTTCGCGACACGCGCGTTCTTCTCGCGCAGCTCCCTCTCCAGCCGCTTGACGCGCTCGTCCGTCGTCGCGGTGACCTGCATGGTCGACTGCCGCTCTCTTGCTTCGCGCTCCGCGCCTTGCTCGAGCTGGTCGAAGTGGCTCTCCTCCAGCAAGTTCTTGGCCGCTCCGAGGAAGAGCCGCTTCTTGGAGATCTCGTCGGCCTCCGCCTTGAGCGTCGCGGTCTGCGCTTCGCTCGCCAGCCGGTGCTGCTGCAGCTTCTCGGCCAGCTTCAGGTTCCCTTCTCGGCGCTTTGCCTCTTCTTCCTGCTGCTTGGCGCGCTCGGCCGCCTTCCGCCACTCTCGCTGGACGGCCGACGCGCTGGCTGCTGCGTGTCGCGCCCTGGCGAGTCCCTTGGCCTTCTCCTCGAGCAGCTCGCGCTTCTCGGTCTTGTCAGATAGGATATCCTCTCGTCGAGACGCCTCCCACGCGAGCTGCTCGGCCTTGCGCACCTCCAGTCGCTCCCGCAGCTCGGACAGGGACATCTCGTCGAGCAGACCGAGCTGCATGGTGGCCGTAGGGTCGAACACGGCCACGTGCTCGCGGTGCACTAGCTCCAACGCTCGGATTTGGCGGATCAGGTCCTCGCGCTGCGCTTTCTCGACCGCGTCCTGCGCCGCGCGGCGCTCGCGCTCGGCCGCCAGGAACGCCAGCAGCTCCTCTCGCTGCTTCTTGTTGTCGTCGCGCACTCGCTCCTCGGCTTCGCGCGGCGCCACGTCACGCACCTGCTTCATCTCGACTGCGCTTTCGCGCTGAGCCCCCAACAGCTGCGCGTCCTGCACCGCCTTGTCCGTCAGGCGCTCGTGCGCCTCGGCCTTCATGTGCAGTGCGAGCTCGCGGTTCTCGAGCTTGGCGCGGTGCGCGGCCTCGACGGCGTCGTGCTGCGCCTGTGCCATCTCGAGCCGCCGCTTCTCGATCAGCTCGCGCTTCTCACGCTCGTCCTGCGCCTGCGCTTGCGCCTGCCAGCGGTAGAACTCCATCGGGTCGCGGAGCTCGGTCTCGTAGGCGCGCAGGAGCTGCGCCTCCTTCTCCTTCTTCTTCTTCAGCAGCGCGTCCTCACGCAAGATGGCCGCCGCGTTCAGCTTGATGGCTTCGCCGGCCGTGGGCGACGAGTTCTTCGCCGGCGCGGGCTTGGCCTTGAAGTCGAACTTGAGCTCCTTCGAGCGCTCCGCCTCGACCTCTTGCTGGACTTGCGCCAAGTTGCTGCGCGCGCCAGACTCGAGCTTGAACTGGTTCTTTGCCGCGTCTGCGTATTTGCTGGCGAGCTCCTACTGGATGCGCTCGCGCCGCTCCTTCTTCTGCTTGGCCAGGTCCTCGAGGGTCACTGCGTTCAAGTTCGCGGGCACGGGCGCGGCCTTGACGGTCTGCGGGATCGAGATCGGTTCGACGGCTCGCCGCGGCTTGGGCTGCGTGATGTTCGGCGCCACCGGCACCGTCGCCTTCTTCTTCCTCGCTTCACCCGCATCGATGGCGGTTGTTGATGGCTCCCCGCTGCTGTTGGTGCCGGCGCCAGACCCAAAGGCGGAGACGTGGAGCTGGGCGAGCAGCGGGTCGATCGCCTCCGCTCGGCACCGCCGCATCTTGGCGATGATCTCCAAGTCGACGAACTCGGGGTCAAGCACGCGCGTCCAGCAGCTGCGGAGCTCGTCCGAGAGCTCTTGCTCGTCGAAGAGGAACGACAGCAGCGCGTGGGCACCCGCCGGAGCTAACGTGCTGGACGTGACGAGTGCGCCGAAGCGAGACGTGCCCAGCTCGTGGAGCCGGAACACGGCCAGGTACGCGAGCACCAGGATCGTCGTGTAGTCCCGCCGACTGGCGCCTTTGCCCGCGCTGACCTCGAGGAACCGCGTGAGCGCGGGGCGCAGCAGCTCACGGTAGCGGAAGGTGCCGTAGAAGACCTGCTGCAGGAAGAGCCGGTCGCTCGCCGATGCGCCCGTTAGCTCGCGCAGCTGCTCGTCCGCGTGCGCGTCGACCGTCATGCGCGCGGGGTCGAACGACTTGATGAGCTGCTCGCACGCGGCCAGTAGCTCTCGCCGCTTCATCTTTGCGAAGAGCTGGTGTACGACGCACGCGTCACAGTGGCGTTCTCGGACCAGGAACAAGGACTTGAGCGCCTGATGACAGCAGCAACGAGTCTTGGGGCGTGAAGGGATGGCGCAGTCGATCGACAAGAGCGTGGATGGGAGCTGCTCGCCTCGTCATTTCGGTCGGCAGCGTGCTGAAGGCGCAGGATGCTATTTATACGCAAGCCATTGAGGGAGGAAAGCCATCAAGCGTTAGGCGCTGAGTCAATGAAGAGCGAGCTCACAATAGACGCATGCACACAACATACCTCCTCACGCGCTGCCCGATGCTGTCCGATGACCGCTCGCTACTCTGCGATCTCAGTCAGCACATAATCAGCACAGGAACGGCGGCAACAGCAACTCCTGAGGCGACTAACGCCTCGGGCACGACAGGTCGAACGGCGGGGGTGGGGTGTTTTGTGGGCAAGCGATTCTCAAGTCCTTATTTCCGTGTTTAACGTCCTTTACAAAGAAACAGCGTTCGGGCGGGCAGGTCGGGCGAGCGAGCGAGGCGGTGAGAAGAGTGAGAGACACACCCATCCCGCGGTGGCACGGAGCAGCAGCACTCCCGCCAGGCTCCTAGCAGGGAGGAGCCCAAAGAGGGCGCCGCTGCCGAGGCCGCCACCGCCAGGGCGCAAAGCGGAGCGCGCCGCCGCTGGCCGGCCGCCGTCACGGAGCCTCTTCATAATTTACGAGCGCGGCTTCTCCTTCTTCTCCTTGTACAGGGCCAGGAGCGAGACGCCCGAGACCTTGACGACCTTGAAACGCACACCGGGGATGTCACCGACGGCGTGGCCGCGGCGACCGAAACCGGCAATGAGGACCTCGTCGTTCTCGTCGACGTAGTTGAGGCAGCCGTCACGCGGCACGAAGGCGGCGATCTTCTTCGAGTTCTTGATCAGCTGCACGCGGACCGACTTGCGGATAGCCGAGTTAGGCTGCTTGGCCTCAATGCCGATCTTCTCGAGCACGATAGCCTTGGCCATCGACGAGCCACCGAGCGGGTTGGCCTTCATGGCCGTCACCGAGTGGCTCTTGTTGTAGGACTTCTGCGCCCAGCGCTGCGTGCGACGGTGCACGCGCAGCTTGCGCGCGCAACGGATACCGGAAGGCTTATCTGTTGGTCCACATCGCATACACACATTTGCCGTCAGTCGCGCTGTCCGCCATCCTCTCCAGTCGTTCGCGTGCCCGCTGTGATGCTGTCCACGCTACGCATCCTCGCGCTTCCGTTCACGGCACTCGCTCGCCTCCTCTCTTCCTCTCATACGCGTAGAAGTCCCATCCTGTCGCCCTTGGCCCTGTTATCCGTCGCTGATTACCCTCGCATCCTTTAGACTTCCGAACGCTCAGCGCAGTTGGGTGTTTCTTCCCGGCGGCCGCTTGGCGTGACGAGAGAGAAAGAGGAGGCGCGAGGCACCGCATCGGAAAGCGCAGACGACTGCGAAGGCGGCGAGGCATGCATGGGGCGCGCACGGAGCGGCATATTCACGGGTCAGAGGCCGCCACTTACGCTTGGCCATGTTTCACGAAGACGAGAATCGGAATCTTGACTCGCAAAGTGCGTCGGCTTGGACCAGCGCGGCGGCTATACAAGTTGGTTGGTCCGCGGAAATGACTGGAGCCAGGGACCTCGGCACGTACCGTGCGCGACAACTGAGACACAAAGAAACAGCATTACGCAGGGGAAGTGGGCCGGGTGGGTCAGCAGGCGCATAAAAGTGAACTGGGTCCGAACCCGCCTATGCTTCGGGTTCGGAAAGGGGTCCTGTATATGGGATGGTCAAAGTAGAGCGATGGGGTGTAAATTACATTCGTAAATAACGCCAGCGTAAGGCTTCAACAGGCATTGTCGGTAAGTGCGAACTTAAAAAAGGCGACTTGGATGGCGCCTTGGGCGTGTTAAGCAAAATGCCAGCGCACGTGCTTTGGTCAGCACAGCTCTGACGTGTTGCAGATTGGCCATCACGAACTCAGCAAATTCTTTTTGTGTCTGTGTCATCGTGACGGGTCGGTCACTCGAGCATCGCCTTGGGCACCGGGTAGAGCTTGAACTTGAGGAGGAACTCCTTCAGGGGCAGACGCACCTCGTCGTGGTACGGCAGCGCCTGCACCCATCAAAGTATCAGCCCTGCTTCAATAGTACGCTCACAAACAAACACGCTACTTATGCCTACTCCCACCTTCATGCGCTGCATCCAGGCGTGCGTTCTTGGGAACCGCGAGAAGTCGAACACGTCCATGATCTCGAACTGGTCCACCTCGCAGTAGCACGCAAAGTCGGCGAGCGTGGGCTGCTCGCTGTGCGCGATGAACGGCGCGCTCGCCAGGAACGTCTCCATGAGCCCGACGAACTTGCCGATCGTCGCGTCCCGGTCTCGGATGAGCGCGAGCTCCCCGGGCGGCGCCTTGCCCACGCTTCGGCGCATGATGGGGCCGAACACCTTGAACGTGCCCACGCGCGTGTTGGTGTGGTGCCAGTGGAGGTACTCGTTCACCTTGGCGCGCGCGCGCACGTCCGATGGGTACACGTCCGTCCACATGTGCTTCTCGGCCAGGTACGTCAGGATGGCGTTCCTGCGTGGCACATTGGGCGACCATGAACACGTCAGCGAGTGCCTACCACACAGTACGTTCCTTCACTTATGACCGCCTTACGATTCATAGAGCGAGAAGTCGCCGTCCTGGAGCACGGGGATCATGGCGTTCGGGTTGAGCTTGAGGAACTCGGGCGACATAGTGCGCGGCGGCCGCGTGAACTCGAGCTCAAAGTCCACGCCCTTGACCTTGAGCAGCCACGCCACTGCTCACACAACGAACCCACGGAGCCGTCAGCGCGGGTTGCAGTACATGGGCTGCAAAGGTCTCACGCCACCTACCGGCGCGGCACGGCTGGCTCACCAGGTTCCCGTACAGCTTGAGGCTCATGAGGGGCGTCGGCGCTACCGCTCCCTTGTGGCTCTGCTTTGATCAGGGGACTGTACCGCAGATGCCAGCGCCCGATGTGGGAAGCTCTCGACGGTAGTTCAATATCGTGCGGATAATATGAACTTACAACTTGATATAAACTTTCACAGACCATACCATATTTTATCCCAATTAGTACATTTTAAACTCTATTTTGCCATTACTTTACGCTTTATATTCATTAATACAGGAACTGAGGAGGATGGCGCATTTCAACTGCACCACGAGCACCCCGCAGCTCTTTGGGATCTGCGAGTAAGGTTCACGCCCGGCTTGAAAGACGTAGTCTTTTCACAGTTAAATCTTCTCCGTCATGCTATGCTGGAGGCTGAAGCCGTGCTCACAGTGCCTCCTGTCACCGACAGGCGATGAACGCACGCAATGTCGCAATCCACTTCGCTCGCGGCGGTGATGACGACGACATCTGCCTACTAGGTCCACCACCACCACCACCACCACCACCACCAGACTCGCAATCGGCCGCTCTCATTCGCCAATTGCTCGCTGCCTCGCTTGCCAAGACTCATCGACCCATGACCTCCGAGGCCTCGGTATCGACCGCGTCGTCGCGTGCTCTGCCCTTGGCCACTCACCTCATCCGCTTCGTCGACGAGGACGGAGCGATCCGATGCGGGCAACCAGAAAACATTGAAGACCCTTCCTCCACATCAGCTTGGCTGGTTGAGGGCGATGATCCGCTGGGGTCACGACGGTTTACAGGCGAACGCGCGGTTGTCAAGACGCTGCTAGCACCAATCGCGCCCTCGTAGATCCTCTGTATCGGTCTCAACTACCACACGCACGCCCGAGAGAGCAAGAAACCCGAGCCAGAGGTCCCAGTGGTGTTCACCAAGGGCCTAAACACAATCCAACGCCCCGACGGCCCTATTGAGATTCCCTCCGTCGCGGCAGACCTGCCCGAGGTCGACTACGAGTGCGAGCTCGCCGTCGTGATCAAGGAGGACTGCCGCAACGTCAGCGAGCAGGACGCGCTGCGCGTCGTCGGCGGCTACACGTGCGCCAACGACATCTCGTCACGCCGCTGGCAGCTCGAGCGCGGCGGCGGCCAGTGGTGCCGCTCCAAGACTTTCGACACGTTCTGTCCGCTCGGACCTGTGCTCGTGACGCCCGAAATCATCCCGGACCCGCAGACACTCAGCATCTCCACGATCCTGAACGGTACGGTCATGCAGCGCTCCAGCACGGTCGACATGATCTTCTCGGTCGCCAAGCTCATCAGCCATCTCTCGCAGGACGTGACGCTGCTGCGCGGCACGGTAATCCTCACGGGCACGCCCGAGGTACCTAGGATTGTCTGCACTGCACAGACGTGGATGGCGATGGTCTAACCTGGTTGCGTGCTGCGTATTTTGTTTGTTGTTACTCGACAGGGCGTGGGCTTTGCGCGCAACCCGCCGGTCTTCCTCAAGCCTGGCGACGTGGTCGAGGTCGAGATCGAGGAGATCGGGAAGCTTGTCAACCCGGTCGCAAGTGCTTCTCCTATGTAATCGTGCACTCTCGACAGTTGCCACAACAGAGAGCAAGGTGCCGTGTGGACACAAAAGCATCATTCTTCTCAGCATGCTTGATTGTTGTTTAGATGATACAGCGCCATGTCAAAAACTAAAGAAAGAGAAACAACCTTCTCACACTAACCCTCTCGGGGTCCGAGCAATCCAATGCCCACGGCTTAGGCGTGGTTAACCTCCTTTGGGCAGCGAGCAAAGCGGCCACCGGGGCGCATTCCGCGCCGCCCGAACCGCCCGCCAGCCACACCGGGCCACACGAACCGGCAGAACAGGTCGCGCGACTTGATGGACCGCGTGATCCAGTCGCCGAGCACCACGCCGCCGAAGATCGGCAGCTGCGAAACGCCGCCGTTGGGGCCGAGAGACAGGATCATCGCGCTCACGGACACCTTTGGAAACTCCTTGGTCACGCTCAGCTTCTCCTTGCGCGCCACCTTGGC
>JAADYG010000375.1:0-30684 GCA_023338115.1 Phytopythium boreale
GGGGGGGGGGGGGCGGGGGGGACCAAGATGCATCCCCGAAAGGGTGTGTAATCCTCCACTCTGCCGTACACTGGAGGTTTGGTCGTTCCGCCCTCCCTGTCGCCCTCACTCTTTGAAATTCCCCCTCCTTACGAGACCGGAACGAGTCGCACGTGGTGCTATTGATATATAGATCCACCGCTGCGCTCTCTCCGTCCGTCCCTTCTCCTTATTTGCCGTTGTCAACCGCCGCCGGCTATTTATCGCGCGGCGCTATTTCCGGCCGCCACCTCAAGCCAAACGCCGACGCTTAACGCTCGAGCGCGGACACCTCCCGTCATAACTGTTCTAACCAGCGACCGCCCCGACGACTTGACCGACGCGACCGACCGATAGATGAGCTGGATCCGCGAGTGCACGCTGGCGGTGCCGTCCGTGCAGCTGCTGACCGCGGGCGACGCGCTGTACGCGGTGCAGCTGACCAACGCGAGCGGCGCGCGATTCGTGACGCACCGCTCCTTCGCGCAGTTCCGGGCGCTGCGCAAGACGATGCGCAAGTGCGCGGCGGCCGCGGACGCGCGGCACCAGCTCCTGGACCGCTTCCAGCGCCGCCACCGCCCGCTGCCGGCTTCTTCTTCGCACTGCACGTGCGGGAATGAGGCGGGCGACAGCGACTTTGTTGTCGCGACCAACAAGCTCAGCGCGTGCACGTTCGGCGCCATCCAGCGCGTGATCGACGCCGCGCCCTTCCCGTCGAGGATCGAGAGCCTGCGCGCGGGGCTCGGCCGCGGCCGCCGGGAGCGTCACGCGCGCCTGAACCGGAGGCGCGAGGCGCTGCAGCAGTTCCTGGCCGCTCTCCACAACTTCCTGCGCGGGTTTCCGGCCACCGTGCTGCGCGACCGACTCACCAGCGCGCGATGCCACGTGCTCGCGGCCTACGCGGCGTTCCTGGGCGCGGACGAGCACTTCCCCATGCAGAGTGTGGCCGCGCTGCACCAGCCGCTAATGCTCCAGGGCTGGCGGCAACTGTGTGCCAACCAGATGATGCGGCAGGGCGACGACGAGCCGCTGGTCGAGGAGGACGAGGACGGCACGAGTATCTTGCGGCTGGCGCCTCCGAGCCTGAACTCGACGTCTCGTCCGTCCATAACGCGGGCTTCGACCAGTGGCAAGCTGAGCGACCTGGACCAGGACGACAACGTGGTGTCGACGCTCCCGGTGCTGCAGGTGCGCCCGCTCAAGGTGCAGACCATGCACTCGTTCATGGAGGAGTTCCGCGACGGCGTGCTGAGCCAGTACGCGGCGGACATCACGGAGCTGCAGTCGCCTGACCTGTCGGCGCGCCGCAAGTGGGAGATCTGCCTGTACGTGGCGTGTCGCATCGGCCACACATACGCGGTGCAGCTCATCCTGTTCAACTACGCGGATGCCAACGCGACCATGGCGGACGGCTCGTCGTGCCTCCACATCGCCGCGCGCATGGGCCGCGAGGAGATCGTGTCGCTGCTGCTGGAGGAAGGCGCGGACGTGAACCACGCGAACGACGCCGGCGTGACGCCGCTGATCGCCGCGTGCCGCAACGGATCCGTCTCGATCGTGCAGACGCTGCTGGACGCGGGCGCGGACCTGACGGCCTGCAGCTCCCGCGGAACGTACCCGCTGCACGCGGCAATCGTGTCGCAGAACCTGGAGATCGTGGAGCTGCTCGTCGCGCGTGGCGCCAACGTGAACGTTATGACAGCGAGCGGCATCACGCCGCTGCACTTCGCCGCCAAGCTCGGGTCGGTTGCCATCTCGGAGTTCTTGCTGCGCAACCACGCCGACCCGGAGAAGCGCACCAAGAACGACAGCGACGCCTTGATGATCGCCGAGGCCAACGGCCACGCGCTCGTGTGCGAGCTATTGCAGCGCCTCTCGGGCGTGCACTCGACCGCCGGCGAGCGCGACCAGGAAGTGTCCTCCAGCTTCCTGCTCAAGTCGGCCAGCCCGGCGTCCAAGTCGCCCGAAATGGTGCGGCTCTGCTCGCACAGGCTCACCATGCGCCCGTCGGCGCTCAGCGTCTGCTGATCACGGACGCGAAACGACGTCTCGCCGCTCGAACGAAGAGCGGTCACGACGCAGCCTCCGCTGCTTCAGGCCAACGCTGCAGCTCGTATTGTACACATACTTCTCTACCCGCAGCTCTGGTGTCCGAAGGGAAGGACCCGGAAGCGCGCAGGCGTTATCTATAATATAGATAACGCCTATTATGAAGCGGCATAATAATGACCATGACGCAGCGAATACAGCTTATTTATTTGTGAGAGACAGCGTACAGATTTTGTGGAGCACGGTACTTGCTTGCTATCGAGTTGCTTTGCGAAAAGGAGCCGGTCCAACGCAGGTTGCACCCTTCGAGCGGTTTGTTTTGCCCACCACGGTACTACAGGAACTCACGAACGAAAGTCATCCATACTGAAGCCGAGTCAGCGGGGATCTTGAGTTGATCTCTTTCGATCTTTGGCCATGGGGCGCAAGCCGCTCAAGGCGGGCGGCGGCCGCAAGCCGCGCAAGAACCTGCGCGCATCATCGACGTACCTGACGCGGCTGGCGGCGATCAAGCACTTCGAGGCGACGGGCGACATGCCGGCGACGGTCGAGCGCTTCTTCCCGGAGCTCTCGGACGAGGACAAGCGCAGCAAGAAGCGCGTCATCTACGGCTGGATCAAGGCCAAGGCGCAGATCGAGCAGGCCTGCGAGTGCGTCAGCACGGCCAACACGTGTCGCCTGCGCAAGCCCGGCGTGGGCACCGCGCTCAGCGAGGACGCCGAGAAGTGCATCGTCGTATGGCTGCGCTCCATGCAGCAGCTCGGGGTGCCTGTGACCGCCGCCATGCTCAGCGCGCACGCCGTGCAGGTCGCGCGCGAGATCGGGCTGCCCGACGGACTCTTCGTCGCCTCCGGCCAGTGGCGCAAGAGCTTCCTCAAGCGCCACAGCCTGTGAGTGACCACGGTCGTTCCGTGACAAGCGCCAATACATAACATCTACCGCGGACGTTCGTGGAGACCAAAATGGTCCTCTGGTGGTCGAAGCTTGCTATTTGGGCAACTTGCACTACAGGGTTTGTCAGAAATCAACGAACAGTATTTACATGTATTTCTATTCAATCATTTAACTTGTGCGGTACACTGTACTACGCTGTGACATCATGAACCAAATTACAACTTGACGTTTGTATTGGACCAAAAATAGTCCGTTAAACCGGCCCACATGCACATTCAGTACACCCACGCCTTCCGCCGCCATCTCTCCAGGTGGCACCCGTCAACAGCAAGCTCCCACTATAGCTCTCCCTCCAGAACCTGACGGCGATGTTGCCGACGACGCGGCGGCCGATGCGCGGGCTGCTCCAGCAGCAGCAGCAGCTACAGCAGCGCGCGCGGCGGCGGCTGGCGCTGGGCGCGGCCTCGTTCCTGCTCGCGCTCTTCCTGTACGCGCAGTACCGGATCGTGACCACGACGATCGACGCGGGCGACACGAGCACGACGCCGTCCCTGCTGGAGCAGCAGCTTCAAGCGGGTACCGCGGCGGGCGGCGGAGGAGAGGATGCGCATCTGCGCGAGCGCATCCAGGGCCAGTGGGCGGCCCGCACGGAGACCGGGGGAGGTGGATTCAAGGACGACAACCTGGTCGCGAAGGGCGGCGCCGAGCCCGGGCCGGTGCATCTCCGCGGCGGCGACGTTCCTCGCCGTCCAACCGACGCGGTACTGACCAGGACAGACGCCCAGGACGAGGAGGACGCAGTCGCGCACGTGATACAACTGCCGCCGTCGGCGGAGGAGAAGGTCGGCAGAGACGAGCGGTTCCCCCCGTTGTCGATCGCTGAGCAGGACGCGCGGCGGCTAGCGGTGCGCGCGGCCATGCAGTTCGCGTGGGAGAACTACGAGGATCATGCGTTCGGCGGCGATGAGGTGGACCCCAAGCACGGCACCAAGCTCGCGAACGTGTGGGGAGACATTGCGTGCTCGCTCGTGGACGGCATGGACACGCTCTGGGTCATGGGTCTGCACGACGAGTTCGCGCGCGCGAGGGACTACGTGGCCGACAAGTTGCGCTTCGACCACCTGGGCGTCGATGGCAGCTCGCTGTCAGTGTTCGAGACCATCATCCGTGAGGTTGGAGGGCTGCTGTCAGCCTACGAGCTGTCGGGTGACGACGTGTTCAAGGACAAGGCCAAGGAGCTCGTGGACCTGCTCACGCCGGCCTTTGACGCCGACGAGGGCGTGTTCTATACGCTCTTCAACCCGTACACGCAGCGCAAGTCGTTCGCGTCCTGGTCGGGCTATCAGTACGTTTCTCTCGTGGCGGTGTTGGCATTAAGTTGGGGACAAACGAACTGATTTGTGCGATTCGTAGAGCGCACATTGCCGACGTGGGCACGCTGCAGCTCGAGATGCGCTACCTCTCGGACATCACGGGCGACGCCAAGTACGTGAAGATGGTGCGTTGAGGCGACCAACCCGCCCGTGGTAAGAACTTTGACTCGTATCCTTCTGACCGTCTTGTCTTGCAATTGGGACACCGCAGGGCGACGCGTTCTACAAGATCCTGCGCCGCGAGGGCTCGTTCAAGAAGACGGGTCTGTTCCCGGTGCACTTTGACCCGACGCGCGGCAAGTTCAACACGCGCTCGAGCACCATCACGCTCGGCGCGCTCGGCGACTCGTTCTACGAGTATTTATTGAAAGTGTACATGTACAGCGGCGAGCGCGAGGAGGACGCGTTCCTGCGCGAGCTGTACGACGACGCCGTGCGCGGCATCGAGGAGCACCTGCTCGTCTATTCGGAGCGCGACAACCTCTACTTCCTGCAGGAGCTCAAGGTCCCGTCCTTCTCGGTACGTCCACTGATCGCTGTCGTGTGTGTCATCGTGGCCGAACCTAACGCAGTCTGTACCACACGCCGTGCTGAACCACAGGCCATCAAGCGGATGGACCACCTGCTGTGCTTCGTGCCGGGTCTCCTGGCGCTCGGGACGCTGGCGGAGACGCGCGACACGGACAAGAACGCGCGGCATCTCGCGATCGCCAAGCGGCTCATGGAGACATGCTACCAGATGTACCACCGCCAGCCGACGGGTCTGTCGCCCGACATCGTGAGCTTCCCGGGCATGAACGTGTACGACGCCAAGTACCGCCTGCGCCCTGAGACGATCGAGAGCCTGTTCTACCTGTACCGTGTGACGGGCGAGCAAAAGTACCGCGAGTACGGCTGGGAGATCTTCCAGGCGATCGAGAAGCACGCCAGGACGGAGCACGGGTACGGCGCCGTACTCGACGTGACGCAGCTGCCCGCGCACACGGAGAACAAGATGGAGAGCTTCTTCCTGGCCGAGACGCTCAAGTATCACTACCTGCTGCAGGCGCCGAACGACCTGCTGCCGCTCGACGAATTCGTCTTCAACACGGAGGCGCACCCGCTGCGCATTCGGAAGCGAAGCGGGTGACCTGAAGACGAGGACGACGGCGGATAGGAAAGCACGGCGAGTGAGCTCGCATCGACAGGAAACAAACGCGCTCAACACCGTCAACGAGTTTCATTTCGTCGCCCCCAGTTACCCTGCGCTGCTCGCGGGCCGGTTCGTTCTACTGTAGAAATGCGTGCGGCTGGGTGTGGGCTGGCCCGAGCGGGTGCGCTGCTCAGCCTAGGGCGTCGGCTTCTTCTTGGCGTCCTTGGGCTTGTCGGCGTCCTTCTTGTCGGCGGCGGCGTCCTTCTTCTCCTCCTTCTTCTCCTCCTTCTTGTCGGCGAACCCGAGCTCCTCGAGCTCGCGGTACTTGATCTTGTTGTTCACAAGGTTGTGCAGGGCGATCGTGCACCGGATCAGCGAAGATAAATAGATGACCTGGTCGCACACAATCAACACAAGACACAGGCGTTAGTGAGTCAGTCGTTCGTCTGCTCATCCAAACACCGACGACACATGCACTACTCACAAAGTGCATGTCATTCGTCTTCACAAACATGGAGCGCACGAGCGCGTCGACGTTGAGGTTGGGCAGCAGGTTGAAGATGGTCTGCATGTTGTAGATGATCTGGTGGTTGGGCGGCAGGCGGCCCTCGACCACGTTCTCCAGGTACGTCTTCATCTCCTCGAGGCGCTCCTTGAGCCCGTTGAGCGCCGTCATCTTGTGCTTGACCTGTCCGGCCAACGAGCTCACGGACGGGTCGTTGATGTCGCGCAGCAGATGCTCCACGCCCACCTCCTCGGCCTCGTAGGCGCCGACGGTCGACTTGATGTGCTTGAACGTGCGCTTGATGGCCTTGCCGTCTTCCTCGACCTCCTCGATCGACCCATAGGCCGTCGTGGGCAGGCCCTCGACGTTCGGGCGCACGTCGCAGATGACCAGCACCGGGTTGGCGCAGTAGCGACGGAAGAGCGCGTCAATGTCCAGGTCCGCCTTGCGGATCTTGGGCCCCGTGCTGTAGAAGCCCACAATGCGCTCCTTGGCGTTGATCTTCTTGAACATTTGGTACATGCTCTCCAGGAAGTCGTGGTCCAGGTACCAGATGCCCGGGTTGCGCAGGTCCTCGTCGAACGGCACAGCGAACGAGTTGGTGATGTCGCACTTGCCGTGGAAAGTCGAGCCCAGCAGCACGCCCACCACGCGCTTGCTCGTGTCCTTGGCCACGCGGTTGTAGTGGTCCACGATGCTCAGCAGCACCAGCGGGTGCGTCACCACCTCCTCCGGCAAGCTCGCCATCCTTCCGGTTAGTCGCGCGTCCGTCAAGTTCTTAGCAGCGTCGTCCGCCGGGAGCTCTCGGTCGGTCGATCTCCCAGATCTTTTTCTCTCGTGTTGTGCGAGGTGAAGGGGGGAATCAAACAATTAACGGTGTAAAGTAGCTTTAACAGGTCTTACTTTTGGATAAACCCAAAAAAACAAGTCCACCACATTAGATTGTGTATTGTACCCTACTACTCAGTGCACCCTATAAAAGGATGGTCTGACCTAAATTCATGTGTGCCACACTAGTTGGACCCATCGGCTTCAATGTCGAGCGCCACGTGATGCGCGTGGGAGGTCGACCCGGCGTGGTGGAGCACGCGCTCGCTCTTATCGCTGCGCGCGCGCTGCGCCAGCTTGCTGCGGCTGGAGGTCTTGATGCTCTCGCGGGAGGGCAGCTCGCGGGCGGGCGCGCCGCCCTCGTCCTCGTCTGCGTCCGGAGTCTCGGGCGGCGCGAGCGGCGGACGCGCCTGTGCGTCTTTGGCCGACGCGAGCGCCGCATTGCGGTCGCTCGTCGATACCGTCGGCACAGCTCCGCCCCCGAGCCCACAGTTGGGCAACGCAAGCGTCGGGATGGCGCCACGGTCGAAGCTTCGGTCCTTGCGGTTGGCGGCAGCGGTGGCCAGAAGCGCCGCGGCGGCGACGGCTTTGATCGCGCGGCGGCCCGACTTGGCCTGGCGCCCGCCGCCCATGAGCGTGCGGTCCTCTAGCTTGCTCGAGTGCCGGCGCCCGCGGCCCATCAGCTCCACAGCTTGTTGCTGCGAATGTCAATGAGAAAACTGTTAGCAGGGAGGCTTCCACACAACCACCGACGAGCCCAGCAAAGCGGACCAACGCACCGAGAACATGGCGTCCGGGTCCCCTCGGCCGCCCTCAATCTGCGCCAACGCCAGCAGCACTGTTAGGGACGGGAAGAGCGCTCAACACTGCAAGAAGGAAGAATGGGCCGTGTCGATCATGAGCGCGGCGCGGTCGAGGCAGATCTGGAGCAGGTTGCCGATGGCAGCGGTGCCGAGCGTCTCGAACTCGGATGTGAGGCGGCTCTCGCCCTCGTAGCCCCCGGGCGGCGGCCACAGCTTCGCGGCCGGGATGGCGTTCTTGAGTGGCGACGAGCACGACGTGACGCTCAGCAGCTTGACGATCCGCGCTGCGCCCGCGATCACCTCCTTGGACGTGGTCAGCAGACTCGTCTGCAAGTACTCGGTGCGCGCCAGCTCGACCTCGGCGTCGCGCAGCTTCTGCTCGAGCGACCGCGGGTCCTCCATGGACGCGACGGCGTTGGACACCTCCAGCGAGTGCAGCTGCTGCTCGAGCTCGGACTGCGTCAATTTCATCTGCTTGAGCCGCGCCTCGTTGATCTTGGCCTGCTCGTCGAAGCTCGCGTTCAGCTTCTCGCGCCGCACGAACTTCTGGTACACGGCCTCCATCCGCGAGAAGCCCGTCGCCTTCTGCACCTTGTCACACATGGACTCGCACCGCTGCAGCGCGATCTTGACCGCGAGCGACCGCGTGCTGCCGTTCCCGCTCGCGGTCGCGCTGTTGGCTGCGCTGCCGTCTCCGCGACTGCCTGTCCGCGGCGCCGACCCGGTGCGTCGCGAGAGCTCGTCCACAACTGCGGAGGCTTCGCTTTGGTCACGTGTCGACTCGTTCTCGCCGCCAGTCTTCCCGGCGTCGGAGCGCACGTTCTCGATCATCTCGAGCCGCCGCTGAAAGAGTGTGTCCGTCGACGCCTGCTCGTACGCAGCCTTGTCACGCGCACGCTCGAGCTTCTCGACGACAGATTGCAGCAGCTCCTTGTTCTTGTCGGCAGCCGCGCGCAGAGTCGGCAACTCGACGCTCAGGAGGTGCGCCTTCTTGGCGAGCAGCACGCGCTTCTCCTCTTCGAGGTCCTTGAGCGTGAGCTGCAGCAGCTTGAGCTCCTTCTTGCAGTCCTCGTAGTGCGACGGGTCGTACGCGGGGAAGAGCTCGCACCTGCGTGCGAGCTTGCGCCGCGTCTTCTCCTGGTGGTCGATGCTCTTCATCACCTGCTCGAGCTTCTGCGCGCGCGCCGCCATCTCCTCGGCCGCCTGCTTGGCCATCTCGCAGTCGCGCATCGCGGCGTCGTACCGCCTGGCCGTCTCTTTGATCTTGGCCTTGACGCTCTCGAGGTGCGCCTTCTTGCGCTGCGCCTCGGCGCGGAGGCTGTCATGCAGCGCCTGGAGCTTGAGCACGACGCGGTGGTTGTACGACTTCTTCAGGTCCCATTCCGACTGCGGGTAGTCCTGAAAGTGCGCAGGTAGTCCGAACGCGGCCGATACACTGGGCGCGTTGTTGCTGGCGTCGGTCGTGAACATGCCGGTGTCGGCGTCCTTGGTCGTGGCGACCAGCGCCGACGACTTGACGCTGAGGACGCCGTTGTTGTTGCTGGTGTTGTTTCCGGTCGACTCGCCAAGTGCCAGGGTCATTGGCGCTTGGGAGTCGATCCTGGAGGGCGACCGCGCTCTTCCTTGGCGACTCGGCGACGTCGAAGCCATCGCGTTTGACTCGGTCAGGAAGGTCTTCACGGCCGCAGGGCTCGACAGGTCCAGCACTGCCGGTGACTGGATAGCGGCTGCAGCACTGCCGGGAGACCCCGGCCGCAACGCAGGCAGCGTCGGCGCCGACGCCGAAACGTTCAGGATGGCGGTCGGTAACGTGCGAGCGGAGGACCCGAGGACGTTCTTGACGGCGGCGTAGGTGGACTTCTTGTGGAAGAGGTTCTCGGGCGAGATGATGTCGAGCGTCTGCGTCGTCGGCGTGGGGGACGGCGACATCTTGACGCTCGCCTTCTGCACCGCGGCGAGCTGCGCGGCGCTCATGGTGCCTTTGATCTTCTGTGTGCTCGGGTCGAACATACTCTTCTTTACGTCCCGGAACCGCGCGTCGAACAGCGCCGAGCGCGTTTGCAGTCCGCCGGGGGCGTTGTTGGACGCGGCAGACGCGCCAACTGCTCCATCGCTATCCAGCGTCTTACGGTCATCGCCACTGCTGTTGTTGCTGTTGCTCCCGGGTACAGCGACGTCGATCGAGTCGCGCGACGTGTTCATCATCGCATCCGAGTTCGAATGCTGCAAGTTTCCCGTCAATGCGCTGGTCCCGCCCCAGCTATCCAGACCTCCCAGGCCAAAGCCACCGCTGCTGGTGCTGCTGTTGTTGGATTTTGGGTTGGACACTACCGGGTCGCGCACGATGATCTCCTTGGACAGCGCCAGCCACGGGAACTGGATCCATATCCAGCGCTGATAGTAGAAGAAGTGATTGGGAACGATGGGCTTGTGCTTGACCAGCGCCGTGGATGAGGACACGCTCGCAGTGGCGACGGCGGTTGGCACTGTCGAGGCGTTTGCTACCGCCGTACTACGTCCCAGAGTGGGAAAAGCGTCGAGGGAGGCTGTCAACGCTGTCGCTGCAGACACTGATGGCGCCATGGAGCCTCCTCCGAGTGCCCCCGCCGACTGAGAAGCGCCTCCGTGAACCCTAGACGATGATGAAGCAGCGGCGGCGGCAGCAACGACAGCATTGGCGCCGCTGAGCATGTGCACGTGCGGCAGGTCCTCGGCGAAGGTGAAACCGTCTTGGTAGAGCCGCTTGAGGTCGAACGGCGCGTGCTGGAAGGTGGGCAAGAACCCTTGGAAGTAGACGCAGAAGTCGTACATGAACTTGGTGACGAGCTGCACCATGGGCAGGAACGTCTTGGTGGGCGGTCGCGCGCTCTTGTACCATTCCTCGAGGCTCTTGCCGTACTCCTTGACGATGTCATTGGGCGCGACGTACACCGGCGGGTCCAATGGAGACTCGGCGCCGGCGGCGTAATTGAGCAGCGGGCCCTGGGACAGCTTCTTCCAGTAGCCATACAGCTCGCGCTTGTAGTTGACCGTGTACAGCAGCTGGAACATGAGCAAGTTGACGAGCACAGCGCGCAGAGCGTCCCACTCGTAGCACCGCTGGAGATGCCACGGCAGCTCTTCCACGCGCCGGAACGTGGTCGGGTGGATGCGAAAGAACCGGATGAGCCACTGGTGGTACGACTGCTCCACGCGCTCGCTGCCGATGTATCGCCACCAGATGACGTCACGCAGGATGTCCTTGCACATGGGCAGCACGACCACGTCCTGGACGAACAGAACGCCCATGGGCTAGATCGCCCGCAGCAGAGCCTTCCACTCCGTGTCGGAGAAGGCGAGGATCGCGCCGCTGCTGCCGCCGCGCTCCATCACGCTGTCATACCCGGACCGCAAGCCGTGCTGGTGCTGTTGCCGCATCTCACGCGCTTCGGTCACCATGGCGCCCAGGATGAAATGCAGCTCGTTGACCAGCATGCCGTGGCGAGAGACGTAAAGAAGGCTCAGCGCCTTCCCAAGCAGTGACCCAAGCGGCGGTACGTGCTTTCCGCCCGTCAAGTATGGCGGTAACGCAGCACTGGCGGCTGTTGCATCGCTGCCGTCGACTGTTGCAGTCAATTGTGGCGACGACCCGCTGCTAGTTAGAAGCGAGTTCGGTGTCTGCGCTCTCAATGTCGGGGATGACGTCACAGTACCAGCGGTAGAGCCAATGATGGAGCCGCCGCCGGTGCTTTCCAGCAGACTACGCGCGCTCTCGACAACGCCTTGGCGTCTCCTTCGAGGGTCAAGTCGGTACTGCTGCCGGAGCCTCTCAGACGGCTGACACGCAGCCCGTGCAGCTTGTTGTTGGTCTCGACGAACACTTCTTGGGTCTCATGAATGCTCTTGGCGCGGGTTATGGCGCTGTTCGGTCGGCACTCGTCGTTGGCCTTGAACTCGATGACTGCGTCGTTGTTGGTGGTCCCGTGGCGAGCGCTCCGACGCGCTAAAGACGTCGGAGATCGCACCGAGCCGTCCGCGAATGACACGCTGCTCGACCGGTCGAGCGACGAGCGACGCATCAAACCCGACGATGGGGACGACAGCGGCGAGGTTCTCTTGCTCGGCGACCCTGACCCATCGCGACTGATCCGTGAGACGCTCGGAGAGCTGGCGCGCTTCAAGTCGGAGGTCATCACGGTCGTCTTCGTCGTCTCGGCAAGGAACTGGCGCGCGTCAGCAGCCGCTTCCTCCGTGGGAGTGTAGCCCGTCTCCATGCTGCGCAGGATTGACTCGAGCAGTTGGCCGACGCTGTCCGAGTTGAGCCAGCTCTCGAACAAAACGTGGATGTTGAAGCCCTCGCGCACGGCCCAGAGCATGCTCATGAGGAACACCTTGAGGAAGTGCGCGTTGGCGCTCATGGGCACACTCACGATGGCCTTCTTCTGGATCTCAAAGAGCTGCAGCCCCGGCTTGCTGCCTCCGGTAGCATCGCTGTCGCTAGCAGCAGCAGCGGTCGCGTTGCTGCTGCCGCTGCTGGCTTTCGACTTGCTGTTCGGAGCGGACGGCGCGCGGTTCTTGTAGACGAACTTCTTGATGATCCGCTTGCGGTCGTCTTCTGTCAGCGACGTCGCGTGCACGAGCTTCCAGCTGCGGCGACTCGCCTCGAGCTTGATCCTTTCGATCATCTGCGCCGAGAGGCTGGCCTTCTCGTAGTGGTCGCCGATGGGGCTCTCCTCGGTCTTTGCGAACTTGGACGGCGGGTAGTTGACGGTGCCCGTGAAGATGATACGCACGTTGGGTGGGAAGGAGAGCGGCACCCACTTGAGAATGCTCTCGCCGTCGTTGGTGCGCAAGCGCTGGAGCCCGTCGACCACGAGGATGACGCGGCCCTTCTTGGCGGCCGCCTCGAGGAACTTTGGGAACTGCCAGCTTAGCCGCTCCTCGACCTCGGGCACCTCCTTGGTGAGCTCAAAGTAGTCCTTCATCTCGCGCAGGACACACTCGAGCAGGTTGGAGACGGAGCACGACTGCCGCGAGCACCCGACGACGTGCGTGAAGATGAACTTCGGGTACGACGACTGCCAGTTCTGCGCCATCTTCTTACGGCGCGCGAGCCAGTTGGCCAGGAAGGCCGACTTGCTCACGCCGCTGTCGCCCAGCAGGATGACGGGGCCCTTGGCCGTGTGCATGGTGTCCACGTCGCAGAACTCGTCCAGCTCCTGTATCAGCCGCGCGTTCTCGTGGTAGACGAACTCGGCGTTCTTGAGCCGCAGCTTCATAAACCCGTGGTGGAACGCGCTCTCAAGGTACGACGCCGAGTCCCAGTACTCGTTGCTCGCGATCGCGCCCGCCTGCGCCGGCGTCTGCGCTGTCTGCGCCATCGACGTCGGCATCGCAGCGGCCAACACTGAAGGAGCGAGGCAGAGAATTGGTTCTTCTGGTGATTGAGCTGGCGGTTGATGAACAGAGACCAGCAGCGGTTATACGCTCGAGACGTGGAGCTGGGCGGCAAAACGGCAGTGGGAACTATTCCTAGCGCCGACTGTGTGATTGAACTGGCGGTACGTACAAGGCGATGATCTGTTTGAATGGAGAAGCGGACTTCCGTCGGCCCACTTTGTATATATTAGATGTTGTTGCTGATTTCTATTCACAAGGACGCGCTGCTGCTAGGTCTCGCAGGCTCCTTGGGCTCACAGGACAGCGTAGTTCTGGCCGTCCTCGGAGATGAAGGTGACGGTTGGGACGACTAAGCCGCATCCGCCGTCGTCTTCGTCACTGTCAGCGCCGCTGGCCTGGTCCCCGTCCGCGACGGTCGTATACACGGGGCAGCACGGCATGGTGCGACGCAGCTCGGCGACGCACGAGTCGCCTCCGAGCGCCCGCAGCGTCGCCGTGTGCTGGTACTGGCGGCATAGCTCGGCGACTGCGTGGCGGGCGTTCATGGAGGCCAGCGTAACCGCGTCAACGCCGCGATCCGTGCGCGCGTACGTGTCGGCGCCGTACCGGAGCAGCAGCTTGCAGATGCCGTAGTTGCCGAGCTCGGCGGCGATGTGTAGCGGCGTCTTGCGGTTGTACGCGTTGGCCGAGTTGACGTTGGCTCCGCGCTCGAGCAGCAGCGCCAGCATGAGCAGCGCCTGGCACGCGACCGCCACGTGGACGGCCGACACGTTGTTGACGGTGAAGGCGTTCACGTCGGCGCCGGCGGAGAGCAGTTGCTGCACGAGCGCCAAGTCGCCCGCGTGGATGGCGGAGAGCAGGGGAGTCATGCCGCGCGCGTCGCTCGTGTTGACCTCGGCCCCTGCCGCGAGAAGCAGCGCCGCGGCCTCGCGGTGGCCGCCACGGCACGCGGCGTGGAGACTCGACACGCCCTCGTCCTCGCCCGTCGCGTTCGGGTCGGTGCCGTGCCGCAGGATGGTTGCCACGGCGCTCATGTGGCCGATCTGCGACGCCACGTAGAGCGCGTAGCCCCACTGGCGCTCGTCGGCGGTCGCCGACCCTCTGCTGTTCCGGACGTCAGCGGTAGCGAAGATGTCGCTGCTGCTAGTGCGACTGCGGGTGCGGCGACGAAAGTGCAGGTGCTCCCGCACGTCTTCGATGAACGAGCGCACCGTGTTCACCTTGGTCCAGCGGATGTGCAGCTTCGGGAGGTGCTGCTGCGTCTGCGACGCTCGCTGGGACGACTGGATCGCCGTCTTGCGGTCGTTCCGAGGACTCATGGACTCGGTGGCGCTGCGTTCGCGGTAGGACGTTGGGATCACGACCGACGGCGGGGACGGCGCCTGCTCCTGCTGCTCCACGGACCGCTGGGCCTGCTCCTCCTCCTCCTCCTCCTCCTCCCCGTCTTGATCCAGGTCGATAGGCATGGTCTCGCCCATGGTCTCGTCCTCGTACTCGCCGTTCTCGTCGATCGTCTCCTCGGGCCACGGACTCAGCTGCGGCACAAAGAGAAAGGAGTGCGACGGCGACTCGGCTGCCGTGGGGCTGCTGAGCTCGCTGTCGCCGCCCTCGACGGGGATCTCGGCCGCCTCAACCTCGTCGTCGATCACGTCTGCCTTGGTCACCTTGCCTTCCTCGCAGTCTGGCGTCTTGTTGTTGTCGCTCTCGCTCTCGCACTGCGCCGCGACGACGTCCACGGGCCGCCACGATGCGATGGTAAGCGGCATCCGACCGGGCACGATGCTCGCGCGCAACTCCGAGCTGAGTCCGACGAACCGCGCGAGCAGCTCGAGCACGACGCAGCGCTCGGCCGCTTCGACCCGCTGCAGGAGCAGCCGGGGGAACTGGTCAAACTGCGCGCGCAGCCGCGAGAGGAACAGCTCGAGTGCGCTGCGGCGCGAGTCCAGCACCGCCTGCGCGCTCTTCTTGATGACGAACTTGGACGGGAAGTTGTAGGCCTTGACGAAGCTGTGCAGGCGCTCGAACGGGCAGCAAAAGTTGCTGCAGAGGCACCCGGACGCGGCGCTGACGGTCACCGGAGCCGCAGATTCATTGTTGTGGGAAGAGGTCGGTGTCTCGGACTCGGTGGAGTTGGAGCGCGCGCTGCTGAAGCGGAGCGACGCCCGGAACGAGGACGATGCGGAGGACATGCTTGACGCCGTCGACGCGTTCGAGTCGATCGACGACGACGACGTGCGCGAGCGGCGGGAGCGACGCGTGAACGAAGCCTTGGCGTCACCCGAGAGCGCGGCGGTGGTGGCGGCGAGCGCGTTGGGCGTCCTGGTGGCGCGCTCGAGGTCCTTCCAGAGCCTGCGGAACTCCGAGTACGACCGCTGGGCGGTCACGCAGGGCGTCGCGAGGCCCTCGCGGTGGCTGCGCGGCCGCGGGCGGCTCGATCGGTGCTGGAGCGCCAGCGCGAACACGAACTTGCCGTCCTGGAGGTCGTAGTGCGGCACGCAGACATCGTACGCCTGCAGCCAGCTCATGATGCGGTGGTTGATGTGATGTGGAGATGTGATGTGTACACGATACAACCTGGATGGGCGTTGGGTGGCGTGTGATGCGGCGCGGGGGCTGAAGCAGGCGAGTCGCTAGGACACGGTCGAGCGTCTTGCGGCGGGCCGTTTTGGGACTGGAAGGCGGCGGCAGGAGTGGCCGAAACGCCCCGTGGAAAAGGAAGAAATGGAGAAGTGCGCAACGGCTCGGGCCCAACGGCTCCGGGCGAAGATCAAGGGCCTCAACTGGGCGGACCGACGCCTTGTCTTGTGCTTGAGGCTCTTGTTTCTTCCGTTGATATGGTGGAAGGAAGTGGCCGTTGACGGCTCCGAGCGATAGCCACCGGTGCATTTCAGATACCCACACTGCGCGGGGTCGGAACGTCACGCGCGACTTGAAGCCGCCTACGTCAAGAGCGTACTGTACGCACGGCTTCAACTTGGGAAGGAAGGAAGAGGCGTCCGTCGAAGGAAAAAAGACCAGGCGTCTCCGTCCTCGCTCGCGTCAGGAAATCAGCGGGTCACGAAGCGCCGCTGGCCTCCTGAGTTGTGCATCAGTGCGGTCTTGGAGACTTCAGTATTCTGGGTATAGTATCGGTCTGGAGGGTGATGGTCGCACGCTTCGACTCGCTCGACGCGTTGTTTCCACCGACGCGGCTGCAGCGAGCGCCGCGCAGGCCTCAAAGGCCGCGTAGCGGAGGACAGACGCGGCGTTCGTCCATCAGAAGCTCCGGTTTCCGGTAGAAAAAGCGTTAAAACGAGCGGAGCAGCTCTCCGGTGCCAACTTCCGACCACCTCTCGCGCCAGCCTGTCGCCTGATCGGAGCCTGATCGGAGCGAACGCATGATAAACCAGGACGAGATTGGCGCTGGGGCGACAGGCGCCGTCCAGCGCCGCCCTTTTGCCCACAACACGGGCGCACAAGCGGCGCAAAACACGCGACGACGGGGTCGGACGCCTCATAAATTACTGTAGAAGTCGACGCTGTCACACTACGTACGCTGCCTGCTCGCCTCACGCCGCTTCGGTCTCCGCCATCGCTCACGCACGCCGCTTGGCGCTCGCTCCATGGTCCGACCCCATGGAGGCGAGGAAGAAAAGGGAAGCCTTCGACCGCCTTCCGTGCTACCAGCGCGAGGCTTTCTCCGTCGGCGCGCTTGGATCTTTGCCGCGAGGACCTGCGGACCGTCCGTCGGGCGTCTACCTCCCTCGTCGAAAGGCCGCGCGTCTTGAAGTTGTCCATGGGCTCACGACGGCGTCGCTCAGAAGCCAAGCCCGTGTCGCAGCCGCTCGTGTAGGGAGAGGCCCGAGTGGACAGCCTAGTCCTCGTGCGCGTTGCCGCATCCGTTGGAATCTTCCAGAATGACTGGCGCGCCGCGCGCGCTCATGAACTGCCGGTCCCTCTCGCCCTCGTCGTCCAGCGCCAGCGCCTGCAGCTGGCTCATGGCGCTCGCCGACTGGCTCAGGTGCGCCTCCGTGTTGAGCCGCGCGTACTGGTACACGCTCTCAGCCGTGTTGCGCAGCTCGGCGATCTGCGCCAGCATGGCCTGCTCGGTGGTCATGCTGGAGGCCGAGGGCGCCGGCGCTCGAGGTGGCAACGCCGCTGCCGCTTCCTCCGCGTCTTCGACGTCGTGGACCGAGCTGATGCGCGGGAGGTCGTCAGCGTCGATCAGAATGACGCGGGGCACCGCCGACTGCTTGCGGGCACTGGCCTTCGCAGCACCGGTGCTGTTGCTGCTGCCGCGGCTGTTGCTACTGGTGGCGCCGCTCGACGTGCGCCTCCGCACGCGGTCCGCGATCTCGAACTGGATATCGAGGTCCAGATCGACGCCGTCGTCAACGACAACGGCGTCGTCGCGTGCATCGTCGCGGCTGCTGCCCAAGTGGATCTGGTCGAGCGCGAACTTCGTGTTCCGCCGCTTGGAGCCCAAGTCGACGTCCGTGGCTCGGCGCCGGCCCGGCATGAGCGACGCGGAGCCCGAGAAGGACACGGACGGGGACGACAGCGACGCCAGCGTGCCGTCGAGCCGGCGTCTCGCCGCGACTTCGTGGCGCGCGACCTCGAGCGTGCTGAGCTGGCCCGCGCGCGCGAGGCACGCCGAACAGAACGCGAGCGTCTTGACGTCGATCTCCTTGCGGATCGGGCCCGGGAAGCTCACCTTCTTCTTGACGTGGCAGCTCGAGCACAGCGCCGTCTGGCACAGCGCGCAGCGCGACGCGCGCTTGGAGAAGAGCGACCCGAACTCCTTGCTGCACACGGCGCAGGACCTGCTGCCCGAGTAGTTTGCTGGCGCGGGAGGCATCATGCCAGCCGCGAACGTCGGCTCGTCGGCGGTGCCCTCGCTGTTACTGCTGCCGTTGCCACTGCTGGCTGAGCTCATGCGGTGCACCGAGCGCGCCGCGTCGGTCTTTCGCCGCTGGCGCAGCAGCCACGCGAGCTTCTTGCCGTACGCGCAGTCGGTGACCTGTCCGCAGTACGTGAGCGTGTGCGCGGCCGACTGGATGGCCAGCGTCTCGGCGACGGACCCGCTCGGGTCGAAGTTGCTGGTCATGAACACGTCGACGGCGTCGTCGAACGGCAGCTGCTTGAACAGAAAGCACGACGACGTGCGCGCGCGCACGATCTTTTTGTCTAGCAGCGGGCCGTGGCCCGGCAGGTGCACCGAGTGCATGACGAGGTAGCCGATGCGCTCCACGTTGCGCTCGTCGCCGTCGACGGCGCGGTTGACGACGCCCGTGGCCTCTAGGAAGACCATGTCGCGCGGACGCACCACGATGTTGATGCCCGGCGGGTTGCCGAGCACGAGCCACTTGACGCCGAGGAAGCGGAACGGGTCGCTGGGCGTCGGGCCCTGGATCTCGCACAGCATCTCGGCGTCCAGCGCCTCGTCGGGCGTGTACGACGCCTCCAGCAGCATGTCGGTCGCGTCGAACGTCGCCATGCCGTACATGACATCGTCCAGCGTCCCGGGGATGCACCCGACCTGCAGCAGCGTCGGCACGGACCAGTCCTCCGGCGGGTTGTCCAGCAGTCCGCGCGGCGGAGACAGCGGCGCCGTGCCCTTGGCCGTCGCCGCGCGGCCGCGACGCAGCGGGACGGCGTCCGCACTCAGCAGCGCGCCGCTAGAGATGGACAGCGACGAGCTGGACGCCGCCGCCTTCTGGAGCGACTTGAACACGGTGAGGCGCTCGCGCTTCTTGACGGGCGTCCACTGCGCGCGGTTCACGCGGCGCTTATCCTCGCGGTTGTACCGGTCGTACTCGTCCAGGGCGTTGGCCAGCAGGATGTGCGCCGTGCGCTCGTACTCGGCGCTCTCGTGCTCCGACAGTGCCAGCGGCGGGAAGAGGAACTCCTCCAGCGGGAAGCGCAGCGAGTTCATCCCGGTCTACAGTATACTGCAGCGCGCAAGAGCGTCGGACTGACGTGCTGTTGATTGCAGGCGGTCGGTCTGATGCGGATGTGACGCTCGCCGCCGGGTTTGACGCTGTTGCTCCACCAAAATGGACTGCGCCCTGCTGCTACAGAGTGCTCGACGTGCGGTTGTTGTAGCCGAGGGATGGGACCGTCCGAAGAGCAAGCCGAAGTGAGTGAACCAGCCGACCCCGCTCTTTGAGCCGCGCGACCACACGAATGCGAAGACTCGACCCAAGACTTGTGGACGCCGAGTACTGTTCGTACAATGTACAGTATCAGACACGCTACTTCTTGGGCGCGACGGCGCGACGGCGCGACGGCGGGAAGAGCGGCGCGACGCGACGGGCGCGACGAAATTCAAGGAAGGCGGCGAGAGCCTAATGCGACGCAGAGCGGCCGGATGGAGAGTGAGAATCGCCTGCGAGAATCGGGGCCACGGGCTGTACAACTGGGAGTGGCGAGACGCCGAGCAGCGCACGGCGGCCCCGGCCATGACCCGGCATCGCGTCCGACGTGGACACAGCGAGGCGGCGTGGGACCCGCAGGATAACAGTGGACGGTCTCTTGTGGAGGGGATGGACGGCGCGGGTTCAGTTCAATTGAGATGGGTCATAAAATGCATTCTGAGATTTGGAAAAGGCGCTCTTTTTAGTAGAATTTTGCTGCGGATATGTTGCTTATTGTATGGTTGGGCGTATTTTTAACTTCTTTTCAAGAATCTAGGCTCGGTGTCGATTCTTCACTATTCAAAGAAAATAATCTAAATTATATAAAGATATTTTCGTTGATTGCATTGTATACAGTAATTATCCGGGCAACCTGATGTTGTGAAATTTGTTTAGCGCTTCAGCAGCATCCGACGAGCGCAAAAATCCTCAAGAAACAAAGGAAGGGTGTGGGCAGATGGAGGCGAGCTAGTCAGAACTTGAATGGCCTTGGTGTCTCACAGTCACAACAACCGCACAGCTGTGATTGCTGCGGCTAGCAGCGCGGCATGTGGCAGCTCAGTTTGTTAAATTAGTCGTGCGTACAGTGTACAAAGCAAAGCCTTCAACATCCGGAGGCTCCTTATTTTAGCAGTTGCTTGAGAGACCGACTGTAAGTTACTCGAGTATAGGATATTTTTTCACTCAAACCCACCAATCGAAATCTGGTGAAAATGTTACCAGTCATTTCGATGTGGAAGGAGCAAGGTAAGTATAATACAACGCCTTATATATAGATGTAGAGTAATTTACAGTGTACAGTTTTTTCATGAAATTGCTTCATTCATGTATTCGCATTGGGTGCTTCCTGAAAACACAAACGTGTGTGCTTCGTACTGTATCTCATCAATATAAATGCTGTAATAAAAATAGATATATTTTTTACTAAAGGTACAGTACTTCGTGATTGTCTCGTTCTTGCTTCAAAATACAGACGAAAAAATAAAGCTACCGGTAATTATTAGGAAAAATTGCAGTGCAGTGTCGACTTTATTAACGCAGAGTGTTTAGACCAACTGGACAAAAGGAACTGGCCATTGTAGAAGGGCGAATACTCGACATCAACAGACTTTTCTTGCACAGTGGGCTACGTGTATCCTGCGGACGTGGACGTGCGCGCGAGCTCGGCAAAGTAAACGCTGCATGGAGATCGTTGGATCAACCGGGAATCGGGCTGTGGATGGTAAGGCGTCCATACTGAACCGTAGAGTGCAGTCCATGCACCGTCACCTCACTGTGGCTCAGTACTGAGCCTGAAAACGTTTCTAAAGTACCGGTATCACATCGCTATGCAATGCAATACTGCACAGTATACCTGTTGGTGTACGAGTACATACTGTACTGTACACTGCGAGTGGGCCGCCGTAGTGAACAGGATGACCACCGAGCTCATGTGGGGTCCGTTGCCACCGGGAGTGGCTCCATTGCGCTGGCGACGACGGTATGTGGTGGTCCAGCGACCTCCTCACCACTGGTCGCCGTTGAGTTTGCGTTTCTGCATCCTGGAAGCTCAACGAAAGAAGAGAGAAACGCGCACTCGCGATGGGGTTGTCTCTTTTTCAGAATTGATCAGTCAAAATGACTACGTGTAGTACTGTACAGTCACGCGATTCTTGACGGTTGGAATGATTCTGAGATCCGGTTTGAGCGCATAGAATGGGACGCAGAATGATTCCATTTGCCCCTCCACAGTCGCCATCGCTTCAAGTCGATCCACTGATGCAACGTCTGCGGTGTACGTACGTGTGAGTAAGTCTCATTTATCTCATCGGCTTTGGGTTCGCAACCGGTGGCACGCCCCTTGCGTACGCACCGCGGGTCCAACACTCCTGTCAACATCCTTCAGGAGACATGCAGCATGCGTACAGTACCAGTACACCGTACGTGCGTGGTCTGCTGTCGTGAGTCATTCCTCGTGGATCCATCGTGCCACGAGTGACGCGTCAGGTCTGCGGCCAGTATCATTCAGCCACGTTGACTGGATGAAGCGCTTTGATACTGCTCGCGACACGCTCTGGCGTCCGTCACGCCACACCCGTCAGTATCCGACTGCCTACCGTGCCGACGGGGCTGACGCCGCGCGCGTCTCGAGCTCCAGACCCGCGGCGGGCACCACGTCCGACCGGCTGTACACCTCGTACTCGTCGTCGTCAGCGTCCTCGTCCCCATCATCGTGGCGGCCGGCGAGAAGCGGCTCACTGGGCAGCACGATCTCGCCCGCGCCTTTGCGCAGCACCTCCCGCCCGTCGCTGGCTCTGCGCGCGAGGCGCCATCCTTCCACGATGAGCGCGGCCTTGGACCAGCCGCCGCGTGCTGTCCGCCCCAGCACACCGTAGCGGTGAAGCGGCAGCTTCTGCTGCACGAGCGACGCGATCACCGCGTCCTGCTCGTCCCGCTCCGCACCATCGCCGTGCTCGGAGGCCGTTGGGTCGTCGATCACCTTGCCTTTGCTGACGCCCCGGCCGGTGTTGGGACCACCAAAGCACCACCAAGTCGTTCTCGGCCGCCAGAAGGCGACGATGGCGCTGCTGCAGGCGCCGAGAGCGAGCGACGAGCAGCACGTGGCCGCGAGTTTACGGGCGTGGGACTCGCTGTCGTCCCCACCGTCGCGAGTGGCGAGCCGAGCGATCAGCACGATCAGCAGCGCCCCCCCACTTGAGTCGCGCGATGGCGTCGTGCTGCCAGTACATGGCGCCCACGAGCCACACGGGCTGCGTCCGCGAGCCGTCTCCGCTCGCCAGCCACTTAGACGACCAGTTCCAGGGCTGCAGCCAGTCGTTGGCGATTTCGAAGCCCACCTTCCACACCCAGCTCATACTGAGCGTCACCAGGACGTCGACCGCGACCTTGCTCGGCTTGATCTTGGCCAGCTCCGGCATGAAGACGGGGTCGTCGGGCACGTGGAACGCGAGGACCAGCGGCACGCTCGCAGCGAGCAGCAGCAGCGACTGCGAGATCTTGAGCACGCCCGTGGCTTGCAGACCGAGCTGCCGTGCCACCTGGAGATCCAGCCGCGCGAACCCGTTGGTCGACTCGTACGCGCGGTTCAACTTGCGGAGGTACTTCATGACCACCGCGAGCGCCAGCGTGTTGAGCAGCACCGACATGGACCACAGCCCGAGGAAGAACGCGCGCAGCGGCTCCGATGACAGCTTCTCCAAGTGCACGCGCGTGTTGCGAGGCTCAAATAGACCGAGTTGTTGGCGTTAGCGCGCGCAGCTCTAGCATTCGATAGCAGCGCGTGGAGGCGCGGAACTCGACCACAGTCGCGCTCAGCGGTGTTCGCGGCGGCCAGAGCTTGCGCAGACCTGCGGTTACGGGCGTGAACTGCCAGCTAAGCGTCGGAGGGCCGCGCAGTTGGGTGTCCGAGGTAACGATCGAGCTGCCCAAGATCTGCTACTGTGAGATCAAGGGCGTTTCCGTTGACACCGTCGCGACGTCAGCATGGCAGCTGCAAGCGCTGGGATTTCGTCAAGTAGGGCCTCAAGGCTCGCCGCAAGACCGCTGGAGATCTTGGCGTAGATTTCCTCTAGCGAGTCGCTCGTTGTCACGACCAGCGACGTCGTGCCATCGATCGCCGTGCCGATGCCGCTCACGTGGCAGTAGCGCGCGTCCGGGAAGTGAAGCACGCCGCCGCTGCTGCCGGCAACGAACGCGCCGAACGAGTCGTCGAGCTCGCGGGTGAGCAACGCGAGCACGTCGTCCCTCCCGAATGCGTCAATCATCGACTCGAGCATCGGCACTATCACCCACGCGCTGCCGTCGTCCTTGCGCGTGAACTTGCCGCTGCGGAACGGCAGCCCGACGCGGTCGCCGGCGCCAAACAGCGTCTCGCCGAACAGCTCCTCCGTGTCGATGTTCCGTAGCAGCCAGGCTCGGTGGTCCTCATCCACGTCGCCCATGAACATGAGGTACGAGGCCGGCTTGCTGGCGGCTACCATTGACAAGTACGTGATCTTCGCGAGCACCTTGAAGAGCGCGCGGTGGCACCGCGTGTCGGTGTTGCCGTCCGTGACGATCGACGGAGCAACCGACTGGATCGTCAGGTTGCTGCCAAACACCCCGAACGGAGCAGACGTTGCGTCCGCTTCTAACGCTCGGAACCAGCTCGCAAGCCGCGTTTCGTCGTCCCACCACGAGTCGTCCACATTGTCCGAACTTTCCGAGTCCGGGATCTCGGCGATCGGGAACACCATGGCGCTGCCAGCGCCCGCTACGGATTCTTGGAAGGTATTTATGCCAGCGCCAGCGGCTCCAAGTAGCGCGAACGACTGGAAGTCGTAGTCGGTCACTCCGTCAGCGCTGTTGCCGCTCTGGACCTGCCGCGTGCCGTAGGAGAACGCGCTCACGAGTCCCGGGAAGAAGCTCAGGTACTGGACCATCCGCAGCGACGAGCCGGACACCTGCATGCTCGACACGCTGCTGCGGTCCGCCTTGAAGGTCGCGTCTGCGAACTCCCGCGTCGCGACGCGCACCAGCGAGCCGAAGAAGCGGGTGTCTTCCCTCTGCGCTGTGCTCGCGCGCGCGCCGGACGTGAGACTGACGTTGGACTCCCACATTGGCGCCAGCACAGCGTCCGAGTTGCCGGGAAGCAGGATGCTCGGTCCACTTCGGACGTTGTATAGCTCCAGTTCCAGCAGAACCTGGCGGATCTCGTGCAAAATGGGCGTGCGCGAGTAGAAGAGCGCGACGGTGAGCTCGCTGGCGACGCACGAGTCGAGCAGCGAGCTCTGCATGAGCGCCGCACGGACTCCCACGAGGTAGGCGTCGGTCGCCAGGAGGTAGGGCGCGCTGTTGCCTTCGCTCGAGGCAGTGAACGCGCTGGCGGAGCCCACCGGCAGCGCCTCATCGACGCTTTGGGCGAACGCGAGGTCCTGCAACGCGTTCTCCCAGTCGCGGGCAGCGAGGAGAGCGCTCATGGCCTGGGAGAAGAACTCGACCACGAAGAGCAGCCCCACGTTGTTGCGCAGACCGGACAGCGCGTCGCCACCTGTCGTTGTCGACAGGAGACCCACGTCCGTGAACGAGTAGAACGAGTAAAGCGTCGAGTTGGCCACTTGGTCGTCGCCGTCGCTGGACACGGTGGCGCCTTCAGGGCACGGCTCGCCGTTGGCTGTCTGCGTGCACTTCATGGCCGGCAGGAACGCGCTGCCCTGGGAGCACGCGAGCTGGATTTCCACGCTGTTGGTCGACGTCGTCGTCGAGTCGCTCAGCACGAGCGTAACTAGCGAGGACGCGTCGCTGCTGCTGCTGCTCGTCGGAATGGGCCGCGGAGTGAACGCAACCGCGGGGAACGCGGCGCTCTGCATCTCGAGGGCGTAGAACTGCGCGACGGCGGCGAAGTCGTCCAGCGGGAGCAGCGAGTAGACGCGGTCGAGGTCGAAGGAGCCTGCGCGCTCCAGTTCTCGGCGCGCGGACTGCGACCCGAGCGTCGAGCGTGCCACCTGTCGGATGAGCGGCATTAGCTCACTTCCGAGGAACACAGACACTTCGCTACCGCTGGAACTCGCGTTGAACGCATAGGTCTGAGCGGAGAGCGACGTCTGGTCCGGCCGAGTGGGCGGGTTCATCGTCACGCCAATGTTCTTGAGCGAGATGACGACGGCCCAGAGCGCCTGCAGCGCCACGAGCGCGACGGCTGCGCGTCGACGCCACTGACGGCGACGATTGTAGCGGGGTCGAGGCGCCGAACGCGCCCCCGAGGCGTCCCCGTTGGCCATGCTGCCGTCCCTGGTGACTGCCGCCCCGCTGTTGTCCGTGTCGTCCCGCCAGGCCTCGATGGGCTTAGACGTCATGCCGCCGCGGTCTGGAGCGTCCAACGTGTCTGCCGCCGGCCCCAGCGACGTCAACTCGGGCTCCATGAACATCGTGACACAGCGAGTTGTGAGTAGTGCGCGGCGTCTTGAGCTAGTTCCAACGGGTCCGTTGCAATCAGGAGCGGTGCGGACGGCGTCACGCGTGCGCTAAAAGTAGCGCGTCCCCGGGTCAGTTATGCGCGTCTGCTGCCTCGGTCGCCTCGATCGCTGGACAGACAACGGCATCCCCCTCAACCACGCCCGCGGCCTCCTTCATAGCTCATCGTGTTTCTCAATTACCTCCCTCGGAGCGCGGCCTCGACTCGTTCTCGTCCGGAATTGCGGTCGCGGAGGCCTCTCCTTCGTACAAATGCGTTCGCTCCGCCCCTCCTCTCGCAAATCTAAAAAAAACTACTGGTACAACACGCAGATAGCTGTCTGGTCCTTCCTGTCGGTCCGCGCGGAAGCTCTAGGGTGTCTGTCTCGCCGGTAGTGTTGTCTCCGCGCGCGGCTTCTCGCTCTCTCCGGTGCCGGCCGCTCGTAACGTGGTCGCGCTGCTTCCTCCCAACGCACCGCGGGGAAATTCTCGTCGTATACACTCGCTCGCTCGCTTCTAGACGTAGTACAGGATGCTCATGTTCTTGTAGTCGCGCTTCTTGAGCGACGCCTTGACGAGCGGCAGCGCCTCGAGGATGGCCGAGAACTCGGGGCGCCGCGCCGGGTCGTGGTGCCAGCAGTGCTCGATCAGCTCGCCGATCTTCTGCGGCGTCTGCCGGGGCAGCGCCGGCCGCATCATCTGCCTCGCCACCGCGAACGCGGCTGTCGTACCAGTCAAACAGACACCAGACCGTTAGTTCGTCGCTCCCGACCGCGACTAAAGGGACAAGGGACGCACCCTGGATGGGCGTGAGACCGCGGAAGGGCTGGTCGCGCGAGAGCAGCTCCCAGAGCACGACGCCGAAGCTGTAGACGTCCGCCTTGTTCGAGTAGGGCTCGTGGCGGATGACCTCGGGCGCCATCCAGCGGTACGTGCCCGTCTCGGCCGTCAGGTCGCGCGAGCTGCCCATGTCCAGCACGCAGCTGAGCCCGAAGTCCGAGATCTTGGCCGTGCCGTGCGAGTCGATGAGCACGTTGCCCGACTTGAGGTCGCGGTGCATGATCGAGCACAGGTGCAGGTAGTTCATGCCCTGGTCGCAGATACAGAGGTTAGCCTCCGTCTTTCAGCAGCAGCCAGGACGACCACACAAGCACTCACCATGGCCATGTCGGTCGCGTGCCGGAAGAAGTCGATCGGGCCCTTCGTGGACCGGATCATGTCCGTCAGCGTGCCGTTCTCCATAAACTCAAACACTGCGCACACAACACATCACACGCACTTGTAAGTTTCCAGAGCCGATGCCGCAACCTGCAGGACGCATTCAGCCAACCAACGCACCGAGGCAGTAGCGCGGCGGGCTGATGGCGGCGCCGAGGAAGAGCACGATGTTGGGGTGGCGCAGCTTGCTGACGACAGCGACCTCGCGGTGGAACTCGTTGAGCAGGTCGGCACCGAGGCTGCCGCTGTTTGCGGACGAGTCGACAATCTTGGCGGCCACGTGCGTGCCGCGCCACCAGGCGCTGTACGTGTGGCCCGAGCGGCCGCTGCCGATGGGCTTGTCCAGCTTGATCTCCGCCAGCTCGAGCTTCCACTCGGCCTTGAGCTCGTTCTTGTCGACCATCTTGAGCACGCCGAGCTTCTCCGCGAGGCTCACGACCTCGTTCTCCGACTCGCCCGACTGCGCCGAGCCCTTGGCGCTGCCGTAGTCCTCCTCGCCCAGGCTCAGGCGCGTCAGGTTCTGCTCGATCTGCGACTTGAGCTCGGCCTGTCGCTCCTCCGACAGGAACTGGCCCTTGACCACGAACCGGTCCAGCGTGATGCCGTCCAGCGTCGTCATCACGTCCGCGTCCATGATGCTGCCCTTCATCGACGTCAGGCCGCTGCGGACGGATCAACAGAGAGAGAGGGACCGTTAGCGACCTTTAGCCGACGCTGGAGACCGAGAGAGCGACCGATCGGCGACGCACCGCGTGATGGCGTCCAGCAGGTTGTCGCGGTCGATCGACACGACCACCACCTCGCACACGTTGTTCATGACGCTGCGGGGACCACACAAGACACGACACCAGTCAGCTCTCTCTCCTGACAAGCACTCAGTGGGTGATAGACGGTCGGGTCGTACTCTCCGTCGTCGTCCTTCTTAAGCTGCGCGTTAACGGCGATCTCGCTGGGGTTGCGCTGGTTCTTGGCCAGCAGGCGCATGTGCATGGGCACGTCGTCCGGGTTGACCGACAGCGCGTAGCGCGCCGGCAGGCGGCGGAAGTGCGCCTGCACCGACTGGAAGACGGGCTCGTACAGGTGGTTGAGCACCTTCTTGGCGCCGCCCGACGCGTCCGCCGCCGCCACGTACAGGTCGCCCACCATGTGCTTGACCACCGCGCGGCACATGTCGTTCACCACCGAGTCCTTCAGCCCGCGCTGCACGCCGAGCGCCGACGCCTGCACCCGTCCACACGGCAGACACCACACATGAGTTCCACGCTCTAGCGTACACGCAACGACCGCCGAGGACCGACCGTGGGGGCGGCCGGGAAGTAGCCCTTCTTCTCGAGGTCGGCCAGCGCCTGGTAGCTCTGCGCCTTCTTCATGTGGGACGCGTCCTGCGCGGCCGACCCGCGGCGCTCGAACGAGCCCACGCGGCCCACGGCGGCCGCAGGGAGCTGCTGCTCCTGCCGCTGGGCCAGCAGCAGCTTCTCCGACAGCAGCCGCGCGCGCAGGTCCGGGTCGTTGCCGCCGGGCTCGAGCTTCTCCGAGATGCGCGGCAGCTGGTCGCCCACGGTCGCGGGCGAGCCGTTGGCCGCGGCCATGGCCATCGCGGGCGAGCGGCCGAACGGCGAGCGGCTGAGGACGCTGTCGGGCGGCGTCTGGCTGCGGGCACGGGCCACGAGTGGGGACGGGCGGTTAGCTTACGGGGTCGGTCCGCACAGAGTGAACATGCGGACGCCCTCGGAGACGCAGGGGCTGGTAAGTTACGTACACGCTGCTCATGCCGGCGGGCGGGCGGGCGGTCTGCGGACGGTAAATTACATATCCGCATCCTCAGTCAGCACGGTTGGTTGAAACATTCGCACATGGCGTCCGCAGATAAATTACCGGGTCCGAGTCGGCAGCGGCGCCGTCCACGCGAGAAAAGTCGGCGCCGATGTGCGAGCCGGTGCGCCACTCGCGGTAGAGCAGGCGCGCGCCCGAGGCCGACTTGACGGGCGGGGACTTGGCGAGCGCGTCGGCCGCGAGGTCGTCCGCGCTGTTCTTGCGGCCGAGCTTGGGCGCGGGGGCGGGCGGGGCCGTCGGGGACGCGGGGGGCGGCGCGGCGCGGACCGCGAGGAGGCGCTCGAAGGAGCGCGAGAGCGGCGTGGGGGCGAGGACGCCGCTGTGGTTGCGCGGGAGCGAGGACGGCAGCGACGTGGACGGTTGGTTCCTTTCTGGCATGGCGACGGTAGGGGAGGGGCCGCGGGCAGAGCAGGGGACAGGGAGGGGGGTGGTGGCGGCGGCCGCAGCGGACGGGTTGGCTTGGCCCCCTGGGTTCTTTGGTTCGACTTCTGCGGGGGGGATTGGCCACGCGCAGACGCGCGCGCGCGACAACGACCGGGCGCGAGCGGTAGTTTACGCCGCGGACGGGAATATTACCGCCCCCACGACGTGGTAAGCTTCGCCCGCGCCGATTGGGCCGCGGCCACTGCACGCCTAACCGCCCCCAGATTCGGCTGCACCCCACCCCTCCCCGAGATCCTGCGGTTATGGACCAATCAGCGAGTGGGAGGGGTCGCATCTCGGGATTTGATTGGGTAAAAATCGGGTTGGATACGTTGCGGGTCGCCGTCGGCGAACTTGAACCTGGACGCGGACGGATCGGTTGCCGCCTTATTCAAGTCGCGCGTTGCGATTGATACTGCAAGTGATTCATACCAGCGAGGGTCGCGGACGGTTTAGTATTAATCGGGACGGCCGCCCACCGCGCATGCCACTGTATTAGGACGGAGTGGGCGGCACCGCGCGAATTTTCCACCCACCGCGCCGTGTCGCCCTCATCCATCGTCACCCGATAAAGCGCCGTCTCGGTGAGCATTCCGAGCCGCCTGTCGTTTGCTCACCGTGCGCTGTCGCAGAGTATCACGCGGTAGTAATCCGTACTAGTATTTGCAGCCGCGGTTGAAGATCTTGTGACCCACTGTATGGGGACTTGCACAGGATTCATACTTTGCAGGCGTATCAGTTGGGCCCAACCCGGGGATGGGGACGACAATGGCAGCGCGCCGGAACTTGCGGCCGGCGGTGGCGCAATTGGCGCATGAGACAGGAGAAAGGTAACTTACGGCCGAGATGCGACAGTACAGTGGCGGACGGTGCAGTGCCTACAGTACCGGGACTGTAACTTACCGGGACCGAGAAGCATCGCGAGCCAAACTCCCGTCCCGCGGCCGCGCAAACAGACACGGGCTTCGTCCACAGCTGTACTGTATCATACAGTACGCACAGTGGCGCGACACTGTGCCAGTACTGTACTGTTGTGCGTTGCGGTGCGGACGGAATGGGTGGACGGCAAGTTGCGGCCGTCCACCACTCGTGCGGATTTGTTACATTTCCAAATGTTACCGTGGATTTGTTGCTATGTGAAATTGCAGCGCAACTTTTCCAGTCAAGAGCGTTTTTCTTCACACCCGGCCGGAAACTTACCGAGACCCGCGTGCGTTATACAAAAAGGAAGCATGCCCACCAATAAATACCGGTAAACTATAAATATTATACCTGGGCTTTCAAAACCGGTATACTACCGGTAACATTTGAAGTGCTGTCCCAACATGTAATCAATTATTGTGTCTCCAGCCACAATAATTGATTACACTTCTTCCGACCAATAATTGCACCCATCTCAGCACGATCTGCTGGCGCTCGTGTCCGTCCACCTCCACGCTACAGTCTACCCTCTCTTTCCTACGAACGTGGTACTTATAAAATGTTAAAGGTTTTATCTTCTCTTTGAGGTATACTAAACTATCATTTAACCTTGGATTTGGGTGACTAATATATGAAAATTCAAAGGATATGATAAGATTCTAGACGTACTTCTTCTGTCCCACCAGGATATTCCAGTTTGATAAATCCGATCATAATTTTTGCTACGGAAGGAGTTAAAATGCAAGCGAAGCACCAAAAGAAAGCTGCGATTCCGCTTTATTCAGCTGCATTTTTTGCACTAACTTAACGTCTTTTCGCCTTAAAATAACTTCTCATCTGAGGACAGTTCAGGGGGAGGGATAAGGTTTTTTTGTCGAGTTGCACAAACTAAAAAGCGATATTCGACAAAAACTGTATATTTAGAATCCTTGTTTTGCGGTTAGTAAGCTCGTCACACCATCGCTATCGTTTTGCATTGTAA
>JAADYG010000376.1:0-30676 GCA_023338115.1 Phytopythium boreale
ATCAAGCGCGGAAAAAAATGCTGCCATCGTCTCAAATACGATTTGAGGAGTATTTGGGCCGATTTTGAGCGTTGTAGAGTTCCTATTGGCTGATTTTCGGGCCAAAATTGCGACCTCATTTACTTTTGGCCAGGACTGTACCATGTCAATTGTGAAGTTGCTAGAAGAGCCTTTCCACCTGATTCTGTGAATCAGAAAAAAGCGCGCCAAGTGCCAAACTTGAAAGCAAAAAGTCAGAAAAGCATGGCGCGGGTGCCGGGCGTCGCGCGCGGCATGTGCAGCTCGCCGCTATCGTCCGCTGATGAGGCCGAGGAGGAGGCGCGGACTGCGGCTGATGAGGTCTTCGCCTTCGAGCCGGATGCGCCGGCGCGCAAGCGCAAGGCGGGGGGCGGGTCGCTGGCGGCGAGCAAGAAGCAGAGCGGGCGCAAGGCGGCACGGCGCGCCGACGACGCCCATCCGACGGTAAGGCGCTTTACTCGGGATCTGGTGCAACCGTTGTGTGCATGAATAGACGAGCTGATTCCTTGCCGGTATCTGGTGCGAAGGGCGCACGCGAGCTGATCGCCGACGCGCCGCAAGCGTTCGTCGAGTTCCTGGCGGAGCAACTGGGCGTGCGGCAGCAGGCGCAGCTCGCCAAGAAGCTCGGCGCCGGACAGGGCTTCATGGTGGAGGTGCCTGCAGCTGGTAAGCGCCGGAAAGAACGGCAGGACATGGTCGAGTGGCTGCACGCACTGGGCTTCGCATCGGGCGTGACGCTCCCTCGGAACGTGATGCGCATCTCGAGCCTCAAGGCGGACGTGATTCTCCGCGAGCTCCACCGGCGCGTACTGCCCAACGAGAACGGGTAAAGTGTCGAGTATTGAAGAGCATGGTGTGATGTGTCATCCCTCTGAGTAGCCTTATGAGCTCATGCTGTGTTGCAGCGACGGAGACCGCCAAGTTGGAGAGACCACCGGACGCTTTGACCCCGCTGACGCCGATGAAGATGGAGACGAACAGCAAGACGATGAAGACGCGGTCGATATCGCCAACGACCCCAGCATCCAGAGCTGGAAGGAGTACTACAACAAGCTGGACGAGCAGGAGCTCGAGGTCGTCTCGTTCGACGAGCACAATCGACTGCTCTCGTCCGCGAGGCACATGGAGATCGCTGACGCGATGGAAGATGTGCTGGCGCAGCCTTCGCTGCGTAAGGATCGTAGTCGCGCGCGCCGACTTTCCAAGCTGGAGCGAATCTCTGGTCGCCGATTCTCCGTGCTTCCTCGCATGTCGTCGATCGCGCCCATTCTGGAAGACGAGCTCGAGTCAGGAGACGAGGGAGCTATCGAGATACCGCCGGTGTTCTTGTCGCCGATCAAGCGGACGCGCGCTCCGCTGACGGAGGCGAAGCTCTCGGCAAAGAAGCTTTCGGCAAAGAAGAAGAGCCCTTTCAGCGAGAAGATCCTTCGACTGGTGCTACACACGGGCTTCATCCCTCCGAAAACCATCAAGAGCGTCATCTGCAGAGTGTCGCTGTCCTGGCGACGAATCGGCATCGCGTACGGGCTTCTTCTCACTATGTTGCCGCTGTATTTGCTACGATATGACCTGACGCATCGAATCCCCCCCTTCTTCATGCACCATCCAGGGCGTACGCGTGGGCAGTCGCCGACTACTCCAAGTAAGAGCCTTTCAGCGCCCTGACCTCGCTCATTGGTGACTCGCTCTGTTGTTTCTCACGCTTCCTTTGCTTTCTAGGCAACGAGGGGACATGAGACCGATGACGGAGGTGTACCGTCACCATCCGCGAGGCCACTACCTGGCCGACGGAGCCTACAAAGAAGTGTTTAAGGTGTTTTCCGAGCAGAAGAAGCGGCTGGAGGCCGTGAGCGTTATGAACATCACCGGAATCGAGAGCACCGGCAACCAGGTGCGTGCATGACCTCTGTCCACCTCAGAACCTCCATGCTTTGCCGGTTCCTTACGAGAAAACCGTGATCGTTGCAACTGTATAGGCCGTCGTCCAGCAAGAGATCGCGCACTCCGTGCTGCTCTCGCACCTGGTCGAGACTGGAGCCTGCCCCAACTTCCTCCGAATTTTTGATATCTACTTGGCGCCCGAGAAACCCGAAGAAGAGCGCTGGGGTAGCGCCCAACGCCGCAAGCCCGTCGAGCTGCTCACCGAGAAGTTCCAGGGCATCCGTGTCTCTTCTGCGAACGAAGCCAAACAGGAAGAAGCGCTCGTTGACGAGAGTTTGTACCAGTACATCGAGATGGAGTACTGCGACGGCGGCGACGTCGAAGACTTCATCAGCCTCCAGAGGGGCAAGATGCTGCCCGCCGAGTCGGTCGCCGTCCCGTTCTTCTTCCAGATGGTCTTCGCCCTCTACTGCGCTCGCGAGCAGCTCCACTTGCGGCACTGTGACGTCAAGGTTCGATGGCCGGATCAGGCTCTTGCGGGTTACTAAATTTAGTGAGTGCATTGATTGACCTCATCGTGTTGGTGTGTTCTGCAGTTGCTCAACTTCTTCCTCAAGGACATCAAGCGCAATCGTGGAGCTGCCAACACGGATAGTGGAGGCAAAGGAACAGTCATTCACTACGTCATTGAGCAGCGATGCTTCGAGCTGCGTCTGCCGCGGGCGTTCTCCTACTGGGTCAAGCTCGCGGACTATGGGTCCGCCGACTCGAGCGTGGAGAATATCGGCAAGCCCGTCACGCTCGACCAGTTCACGACGCTCGAGAACACGCCGGTTGAGTTCCTGCTTGAGGGCGACGCCGCCGAGCAGTCGTTTGCGGCCGACACGTTCTCGCTTGGACTGTGCCTGCTCCATCTCTTCACCGGATGGTACGATCGACCAATGGATCACGCGCTTTGCCGATGTCACTAACCACGCGCTTGTCTGTTGTATTGGCTGCTGTGGTGGTAGCGCCCCGTACGAGGAGACTCTGGAGAGCGTCAAGTGCCCCGCGGCGCTGCTGCAAGACCTCAAGGCGATTTGGACGGTGCGTCGGTTGCTTGTTCGAGCTGGACCGACCTCGAGCGTCCCGACTAACCCTTCTGTCCTCTTCCATGGTCAGAGTCCGCGCAAGAGCTTGGGCTTCACGGTGCTGAAGCGCGTGGTGCAAGACGACCCAGAGGACTCCATGTACCACACGCTCTATCGGTTCCTGGTGCTCTTCGGCCTCCCGTCGGAGAACCCGAGCGAGGGCAAGCAGATCTCGAAGGTATGGGACGTTCTAAGCAAGCACCTGCGCCCCGAGGAAGCAAAGCCAGCTCAGCGCTCGTCGCGGCGCCTCGCGTCAACCCGCACGGCTGACCGATCCAGCACAGAGTCGACAGGTGTCAAAGAGCAGTTTGAGCGACACTCGGCAGAGTTTTCCATCGCGACCGGCTCAAACCCGATCATCGCGCGTGGCCGGCAGCGATTGCAGTCCGTGCGCGGGGCATTCAACCTGCTCAATGCGCTCGTAGCCTTCAATCCAGCCAAGCGCCCGACGCTCAAGCAAGTGTTCGCGCATCCGATGTTTGAGCGCCTGCTTGCGCCGACGGCTAACAGCGCAACGCCGGACTTTGTCGTGGATTGCTACAAGACCGCAGAGGCGGATCGCGTCGTCATTCCGGACGTGTAGGTCGTCGATCAAGTGTGGCGCATGGGTTCTGCTACGCTTCCTTGACACCGGAGACGTTTGGATACTGCAGCAGCGGCGTTCGATGCCCAATCCCGAGTCTATTTTGGCAACCTACGAACACGTTATTCACCTTCGCCAGCCCAGCATCAGCCCCTCCACTCGATGCAGCTTGACGTGGATTGGTCGCTTCGCTGACAGCATCTCGTGCAACACCTCGCTTGGCTTGAGAAACCTCCGGCCGTTCACGGCGACCACGCGCGAACCCACCAACACGCCCAGTTTCCTTGCGGCGCCGTCTGCGTTGCGATACAGAAGTCAGTCAGTCGGACATATCACAACGTCGAATTGACCAAGAGGGGTCACTCTCGTAGCCATTACTTCAATTGATCGGAGAGCAACGCACCATCGTCGACGCTCTTGACAACGCAGGCGAAGTCGTTGGCCTCAAACGAGCATCCCAGCTCGGCGTCCTCGAATGTCACATTCACGTCGACGCTCACTGGCTCGGGCACGGACGAGATGGTCGTAATCGGACGCTTCGTCGCTGCGCTCGGCCGGAATGCAAAGTGGAAGCGGATCGGTCGTGGCAGTGTCCTCACGAGCTCGACAATCTCTTCAAACAGCGACGTGCTCCGATCATTCAATCCGACGACAAAGCTGCCGACGAGCACGTTGGCGCGTTCCGCTGCGCCACCCGGTGTCACGCGCGAGACCTCAGCGAAGCCACCGTTCGTCTTCGTCAGGCTGAACCCGAGCGGAGCGTCCACCGACCCCAGCTCGCGCTCGTACTGGCGCCAGATCACCGCGGTCTGTTGCGATCAGCAGCATTGGCAACAGTATCAGCGACCGAGTACCTTGCTTTTGACTGGACCATCGAGCGTAACTAACGTACCGAAGCGTTAACGACGCAGCTGGTCGAGTGTTCGTCGAGCTGGTCGATCGGGATGGACGAGCGGCACGTCGTGCACTTGACACACAGAACTTCGTCGCTCGTCGGCACCTGATCCGTCGAGTCGGGCGATGCGATCGGTGTGTGGAAGAGTGGCGCTGTAGGTATGTCAGCACGGATAAGTACTTGCGCTCGGCGCGACAGACAGGAATCATTCAGGACTGGCAGGTGAGAGCGACCACTCACCCGAGTGCGCCTTGGCGACCGCCGGGTGCGGCAGTGCGTTCCTGCTCGCCGGCGCCGCGATGCTCGACAGCATCGCGAGAAACTTCGTCGCGGTGAGCGACTCGTGCGTTGCAGAGGGCTCGGCAGCGACGGCGGACACCCTGGAGACGCAATTGAAGTACAGCGCAACGGTCAGGACTTGTACTCGGATCGTCGTTTTCACGCGCTGCACCACCTACCGGCTCCGGTAGACCGCGGCGATGCTGGACTGGTACTTGTCGGCGATGGGCAGCTCGCTCGTGGACATGCCCGCGCACACGGCGGTCCACTTGGCGTTGCCACCGACCTCGAGCATCCGCTGCTCGCACGGCGACCAGCTGTCCATGGCGAGGGACTTGACGACGCTCACGCGCACACCCAGCGCGCGGTGCTGGCCGGCGCACGCCAGGCACAGCAGCACGCCGAACGACACGCCCGCCCACTGCGGGTAGATGGCCTTGCAGTCCACGCAGCGCTGCCCATGCACACACGGTTAGGGCGGTACAGTGTACTTTCCCTCCATTCCGACTACATAGAGCACTGATATACGCACGTCGTTGCCCGGCAGGAGGCGGATGGCGACCTCGGCCGCGGGCGACAGGTGCTCCGTCGCCTGGCGCTTGGTTTCCGCTCCATCGCCGGCGGTGGCGGCCCGTGGGCGCGCGGCGAGCGTCGACGCCTCCCCCATCAGTAGCTCGGGAAAGGGCGGCAGCTTTTGTTGTTCGGCCTCAGGTAAAAGAGAAAAATTCAGGGCAAACGGCAAACGTACAGCGGGGGAGGGTGCTCCATCCCACTCACGGAAGGCATCACCAAAACATAGTAGCATACAAATCGCTAGATTAAACCGCGCCGCCGCATCGAAACCCAAAAAAATCCCAGCATCTGAGACGTACGCGGTCTGTGATTGGACCAATCGCGCGGCGCTTGATTTCCTCCGGCCAATCGGAAGACTCGGAAGGTTGTACATGTGGGATCAGCAAACCCGACAGTTTACGCCTTACACCTACTGTAGGTACCGCAGACCATACTGAACCCAAGTCATTCCGGGTTTAGCCGCCCTCCTTCAGCTTTGCGAAACGTTTCTGCTTTCGTGTGACCCACACCACCGCAGCCATCTCACGTCAGAGAGTGACGGTCACAACAGCACGCACTCCTGCCTGTCAAAAACGGTGGCTGGCTGACATCGACGCGGGAAAACGCATCTCTCGAGAAAGGCCGCCGCCCCGCCCCGCCACGCTGCATCTTCGCTTTTGCGCGGCCCCGCCCAGAAGAACCCCCGTCTTCTCCCTCTCTCCTCCCGCCCGCTCCCCGCCTCCCCCGTCTGTACAGAGAGACCGGCGGCACCATGGACTTCCCGGCGCTCGTGGCGGCGCTCATGAGCAACGACAACGCCGCGCGCAAGCAGGCGGAGGCCGCGTACGAGGCGTGCAAGGCCGAGAACGCACAGCAGCTGGTGCTGCAGCTCGTGCAGATCGTGCACACCGCGCCCGACGCCGAGACGCGCGCGTTCGCGCCCGTGCTGCTGCGCCCGCTCTTCGAGATCAAGGCCGGCGTGTACGACAAGCTGGACGCGCCGGCGCAGCTCGCCGTCAAGGCGCAGCTGCTCGAGGCCGTCAACGCCGAGCCCGTCGCGCACATCCGCCGCAAGCTGGGCCACCTCATCGCCGAGCTGGCCTCCATCTCACAACAACTCAACCAGCAGTGGCCCGAGCTGCTCGCCGCCGTGTCGGCCATGACCGCCAACGCCGACCCGCAGGTGCGCGAGACCGCCTTCGACCTGCTCGCCAAGCTCGCCGAGTACACGGGCGAGCTGCTCGCACCACACAAGGAGAGCTTCCTCACGCTCTTCACCAACTCGCTCAACGACGCCAACACGGAGGTGCGCATCGCGAGCCTCAAGGCCGCGTCGGCCTTCCTGCTCACCCTCGAGGAGAAGCAGGAGCTGGCCGCCTTCGCCATCATCATCTCGCCCATGCTCCAGATCATCGAGCTGCTCGTCAGTAACAGCGACGAGGTGGCCTTCCGCGAGGTGCTGTCGGCGCTGCTCCAGATCGCCGAGGTGCACCCCAAGTTCTTCCGCAACTCGCTGGACGACGTGGCGCGCGGAATGATCTTCATCTGCTCGTCGCAGAACCTGGACGCCGAGACCCGCGAGCTCGCGCTCGAGTTCCTGCTCTCGATCTGCGAGAACGCCGGCGGCATGGTGCGCAAGTCGGAGTTCATCAAGCAGTCGATCGTCCCGCTCGTCATCCAGCTCATGTGCGAGGTCGAGGACGACGACCAGTGGGTCGGCAAGTTCGACGACCCGGAGACGTTCACGGAGGCGTCGGACGCGGACAACTCGGTCAGCGACGCCGCTGCCGCCGCCATTGACCGCCTGAGCACGTCGCTCGGTGGTTCGGTCGTGCTCCCCGCCGCGATTCCGGTGGTTAAGCAGTTCCTTGGTGACGCGGACTGGCGCAAGCGCCGCGCCGGCCTGTACGCCACGTGCCTCATGGGCGAGGGCGCCAAGCAGCTCATGACGCGCGAGCTCGACAACGTTGTCGCCATGGTGCTCCCGTTCCTGAACGACCAGCACCCGCGCGTTCAGTACGCTGCGCTCCACAGCATCGGCCAGCTCGCCGAGGACTTTGGCGAGGTCGACAAGGGCAAGAACTTCCAGGCTAAGTTCCACGATGTCATTCTCCCGGCGCTGACGGCGCTGATCCAGAACGAGCAGGGTGTCCTGCGTACCCGCGCGCTTGCTGCCAGCGTTGTCATTAACTTCTGCAACATCAACGTGTGCAAGGCCAAGTACGTCAACAAGCACGCGCAGGCGCTCCTGGAGGCTCTGTTCAACGCACTTCGCTCGTGCCCTCGCCAGGTGCAGGAGCAGGCGATCACGGCGGTGGCCAGCGTTGCGAAGGTGATCGGCGAGGAGTTCAACCGCTTCTACGGCATTTTCATCCCGCTCGCCAAGGAGGTGCTGTTGAACGCGCGCGGCAAGGAGTACTCGCTGCTGCGCGGCAAGTCGATGGAGTCGATCGCCCTGATCGGCCAGGCTGTTGGCAAGGAAATCTTCGTGGCCGACGCGAAGGAAGTCATGGACATCCTCATCCGTGTGCAGTCGAGCGAGGAGCTTGAGGGCCCGGAGGTCCAGTACGTCGCGCAGTCGTGCGTCCGCATCGGCAGCATCCTCAAGCAGGACTTCGTGCCGTACCTTCCGCACGTTGTGCCGGCGCTGATCAAGCAGGCCAAGATTGAGCCTGACATTGTGCTGTCGGACATCACGGACGAGCAGGCGGACGAGGAGGACGGCCCGACCGAGGACGGAAAGGACAGCATGACGCTCGAGATCCGTGGCGTCGGCAAGAAACGCCTGGAGATCAACACGAGCGCGCTGGAGGAGAAGACCAACGCGTGCAACATGCTTTACCAGTCGGCGCTGGACCTGGAGGGCGCCTTCTACCCGTACGTCGCGGAGGTCGCGCAGGTGATGATCCCGCTCATGAACTTCGAGTACGTCGAGGACATTCGCGTCGTGAGCAGTCTGAGCATGGCCAAGCTGCTGAACGCGGCGGTGGACGGCACGATCAACTACGGCCACGGCGTTTCGGCCCCGCAGTTCCCCCAGCAGCTCTTCGAGCAGTTCTTCGAGCCGCTGCTGAGCGCGCTCCAGACGGAGGAGGACCTCGAGTGCCTCGGTGCGTTCGCGGAGGCCACGTCAGCCTGCCTCGAGGTCTGCAAGGAGAGCATGGAGAAGGGCGTGCAGGTCGGCATTCCGCTCGAGCACGTGCCGCGTGTGATTGACGTGTTCAAGACGGTCGCGACGAACAGCGCGCAGCGTCTGATGACCCAGCACCACGAGAACCAGCAGGACGAGGACTACGACGCGGAGGCGGAGCTGCAGCAGACGGAGAACAACGAGATGGAGGAGGGCGTCTTCCGCTCGATGATCGACTCGATCGGCTGGATCATCAAGACCTACAAGGCCTCGTTCTTCCCGGTCTTCAAGATCCACCTGCTGCCGTTTGTGACCCCGCTGCTTGAGCTGGGTGTCATGAACATGCTCCGTGGCCAGGCCATCTGCATGATCGACGACATTATCGAGCACTGCGGCGAAGCTGCGCAGGAGCTCGTCCCGACGTTCCTGAACCACCTCGTGCAGGGCCTCGAGGACGTTTCGCCGTCGGTGATCCAGGCGTCGGCGTACGGCATTGGCGTGAGTGCCGAGAAGTGCGGCGCCGCCTTCGATCCGTTCTGCCAGGTCGCCCTCGAGAAGATGGTGCACCTGATCACCATTGCGGCCTCGACGGACGACGCCGAGGTGCTGGCCGCCCGCGACAACGCCGTCAGCGCCGTCGCCAAGATCGCCCTGTCCCGCGAGAGCTCGGTCGACGTGACCAAGATCTGGCCGGTGTGGCTCACGTGGCTGCCGCTGCGCACCGACGTGCTCGAGGCCCGTGACGTGCACGCGCGTCTGCTGGACCTGGTCGAGGTCGGCAACCCGCACATTCTGGGCGCCGAGTACGCCAACCTCGCGACGCTGCTCAAGGTCTTCGCCGCCATTCTGAGTACGCGCCGCGCGTGATTTACCGAACTGTTTTGGCATGTTGGTAGTGGTGATGTCTAACGTGACTATGTGTGAGCAGTGTACGACCCGACGGAGGAGGGCACGGCCGGCGACGAGGACGACGAGGAGCTGTTCATCATTACGGACGAGTCGAAGGAGAAGCTGCGCGGCGTGCTTGCCAAGCTGCAGGCGCAGCTGCCGGCCCCGGTCGTGCAGGGCGCGTGGGCCGCGCTCTCGGGCAACGAGCAGCAGGCGCTCGCGCATATCTAAGCGCGCGGAAGGACGGAGGCTGCCGCGTCGGTAGCGCGCGGGATGGTTTTTATATAGATGCAACGAGAAAGCAAAACACTCGAGTAAGTAGCAAGTAGGTGGTCGTAGGAGACAGCAAGTAAGTAGGAGTAGGAGTAGGAGTAGGAGTAGGAGTAGGAGTAGGAGTTTGCACGTGGTGGCTGCGTCGGTATGCCATGCCATTCATACACTGCAGTGTGGTGCAAGAGCTGATGTTTGTTCGCGTTCATGCGGCCGTCTTAACGTTGAGTCAACAACAATAGCAAGATCTGCTACTGCACCAAGGCACGCACGAATCACTTGTGCAAATGCTCGCCTGTCTGGGTTTATTACTTACTACGTGTGCTGGTTATTTCTCTCGTCTCCGTGTTGCGCGTCGCTCCACTCGCTCGCCTTCTGACGTGCTGACTGCCGTGTTGACAGGGTCGGAGCCGCTCGTTAGCCCACTCGTGCCGGTCCGCGTCGTCGTCGGCGCCTTATCTTTTCAGCAGCATCTTGAGCGCAATGCCCGCGACCACCACGGCGCCGACAATGCCCACGCCCACGATCCCGTCTGCGGCGCAGCGATCGCAGCGTCAGCGTCAGTAACTAGGTCAACGCGGTCGGTTCACTCCGTCAATACAGCGCCTAGTACAGTACCTGACGTCATGGCGTCCTTGATACAGCTGTGCAGCGCGAGCGCCTTCTTGTGCGCCGGGTCCATGCGCAGCAGGCGCTCGCAGTGGCTGCGGCTCGCGCGGTGCTCACCCAGCGCGTAGTACGTCAGCGCGATCCAATACAGACACTCCTCCGTCTCGTACTCCCTGTCCAGCAGATCTGTCGCAACGAGAGGCGCCACGACCACCAACACTAGTCGTCAGCGCGCCATCCACCGCGTATCACCGCGTCAAAGCCGCCCGCGCACCTTCCAGTAGCCCAATGCCGCGGTACTTGTCATCGCGCTTGCGACTCTTGGCCAGCGCGATCGCGTACCGCAGCTTCACCTACGCTCCGCGGCCATCAACACGCACACACAGAGCATAAAGACAGAGAAACGAGGCGTCAGCGCCCATGTCCCGCCGCACAGAAACGCCGCCTGTAAGAGCAATCGCCGCCGATACCTTTGGGGACGGGAGGTCCCGCTCCTGCTCGCGCAGGTACTCGTCGCGCGCGGCCTCAAGCTCCTCGGCCGAGAACCCAGCGGCCGCGTCGGGCGCGCTCGCCCCGCCCTTCATTTCGCTCGCTCACTCACCGCCTGAGGCCCCCGCTGCGGCGCAGAAACCCGCGGCTTCTTCCGCGGCTTCTTCCCGTGATCCGTGTCGAGTGAGTCGAGTGCGTAACCCGTGTGCGGTTCTTCGGCTTTGTCGACGGTGCGAGCGTGGGACTGCGCGTTTTCCGGCAGCTTCTTCAATCTCCGAGTCATCTGGAGCGATCCAGAATGCGGTCTGGAACGGTCCAGTCTGGAGCGCGCCACAAAGTTCGAAGTATCTGATATGCGCGCTAAACCCTCGTTTGACTTGAGATTTGTATCGATCCACCGAGTGAACCCACTCTGTGGGAGCCCAGCAAGCACCAACGCCAAAGTTTCAATCTCCAATCTGCCGCCCGCCCGATACGTCGTCATGGTGCGCGCGCTTCTGTGCTTGTTGGCGGCCTCTTTGGCCTCCGCGGCGGCCCATGAGGCGCTGGAGCTGCCGGCGGTCGACTTTGGCGGGCTCCGCGAGGACGGCGCGCTACTGGACAAGCTGCAGCGGCTCGGTACGGTCGCGGTCCGCGACATCCCAGGGTACTCGGAGCTGCGGCGGCGCTATCTGGCCGCGGCCGCAGCCTGTGTGTGCGCGCATCGGTCCACGACTGGGCAGCAAGAGGGCGTGCTCTACCGGGTGATGGATGACGGCACGGAGCGATACACGATGCTGTCGCTGCAGGGCGAGCGCGACCCGCTTCCGGACGCAATCTGTCCCGAGTTCCACGCCGCCAAGCGCGAGTTCAGCGCGCTGGTCGAGCGAGCAGTTGAGGAACTGAGCGCTGCGATCGACGGCCGAATTGCGGACACTTATGGAGAAACGCAAGCGGCGTTCGCGGCTGATGCGGCCAGTCTGAGCGCGGTCGTCTCGTCAGGGCGACACATGGACCACTTCCACGCCTACATGCCGCGCGACTCGGACGAATCGCCGTTCTATCCCGCTGCTGACCCAAGCAGCTACACGTCCTGGACGCTCAACATGCACTCGGACCTGGGCGTATTCATCGCCATGGCGCCTCCAGCGTACTACGAGGTCGTCGAGGACGACAAGCAAGAAACGCTGCGCCCGATTGAGAACCCGGACCCTGACTCTGGGCTGGTCATCAAGAAGCCGACGAGGGAGATCGTGCGCCCTGAACAGCGCCCAGACGACCTGATCGTCATGGTCGGCGATGGATTCTCTGCATGGACGGGTCTGCCCGTCTCTATCCCCGCTGTTATCCACGGAATGGTGATGCCCGCGACGTGCCACTCGCGGCCGATCGTTCGCGCGTGGTTCGGCAAAATGGTGCTTCCGTCACAGGACTTCACGCTGCGCTCGACGAATGAGACGTTCGGCGTGTTTACCGACCGCGTGAACGAGTACTTCTCCGATCTAGGTACGCACGCGCAGCGCTCACTGTCAGAACCCGAAGGGTTCGCGTCAGTCGCGTGCTCAGCTATGGCGTCCGCATCATCAGCCACTTCAATGCGTCGGCTGCTGGACGCGCCGACGTGCGCGTACCGCTTGTGTGAGCCCATCCTCAACCCCGATTACAAGGAGAGCTGCTCGTTCTGGTGCAACCTGGCTCGGACGGCGACGAACGCCAACAACTGCGCCAAGCACTGCCGGTGCAGCCAGAACTTGCTGAGCGAGAACGTGTTCATGTGCTGGAGCGGCTGCTTCGAGTTCATCAACGACTGCGACCAACATTACCAGACGTGTATCGGGGACACGAACGACGCAACGGGCTATGCCACGGTCAATTGCTCGTCGACCCCGCTGACGGACGAACAGCGCAAGCGCCGCGCGGGCATGGACGCTGATTTTAGCAGGTTCCCGTCTGATACTGACGATACCAGCAGCGCGTCCGACGGCGGCGAAGATGACACGTCAAGCGAGTCCGACGCGGCGTCAAACAGCGACGACGGCATGTCGGGTATGTCGGACGCGAGATCCGCTAGCGATGAAGCAAGCAGCAGTGGCAGCCACGTCCACGACCACGACAGCATGGCTAGCATGTCCGGCATGCGCGACTGACCGGCAGAGGGTCGGATCCGACTCGGTACGCGGAGGAGTGGCATGTGATTTCTCTCTTGGTTATGTACAAATCGATAGCGCAGCTCGGGCGCGTCACTAGTCGACTGATACCTCTGCGGCTTATAGCGTCTTGACGAGTTTCGCGGTGTCCGAGTCCTTGCGGTACGCTCGGAGCACGTCGCGGAAGAGCTGTGAGTTGAAGGAACAATTACGCAAGGCGCAACAGGTTTGCACGTCAGCTTGGAATCCCTCATCCAAGTCAATGATAGCCCGATGGACGACACACCTGCGCGTTCAGCAAGTTGATGAAGAGGATGCCGCCGAACGCCATGCCGAAATGGAGCTGCGTCATGCAACAAGAGCAAGTCCACGCGTCAGGCCGTTACTCTTACCGGACTTCCACTGCCATCCATGGCTGTCTCACCTTGTGCTCGAACAGGTCGCGGCCGCCGTAGGTCAGCTTGAGCACCTTGACGTGGGGCACTGTCCTAGCCGCGGCGAAGGCGACCCACTGCACCAGCCAGACCGCGTGCAGGGCCGGCGACTGGGCGATGGAGGAGACGCCGCTCATGGACATGAGCTTGCGCAGGTGCATGAAGGCCGAGTGGAGCTCGCAGAGCAGCGCGAAGCTCAGCAGCGCCACGCCCACGGTCTTGACGAGCGCCGAGATGTAGCAGATGAGGATCACGACGTGGTGCCACACGATGCCCGGCGACTTGACGTACAGCCGATTGAGCGCGTAGTCCCACAGGTCGTACGCGAAGTAGCCCGTGGACACGGCGGTCGTGAGGAACTCGAGCCGCGTGGCGTCGTTGACGAAGTCACCGTCCAGCGAGTGACCCAGCGCGAGCGCCGCGCAGGCCAGCAGCGACGACGCCACCGAGTGCAGCATGGACACGGCCGTGTTGCTCCAGAGCGCCTGCTTCTGCCGGTCGAACGTCGCGAACGCCTCGACGCGGGCCGCGACCAGCGGGACGGCGACCACGCGCACCAGCCCAAAGGCCTGTTGTATGTCGACATGATATCAGCTATCAGAGACTAGTCTGGCCCAGTTATACGTTTGTCAACGCACCACAGAGGACGCGACGACGACCCAGAGCCGCGGGTCGGTGTACACCTGGCGTGGGAGGAGACGTGGGCGTCAGTAGACGAGGATTGTACTGTACACGGCATCGATTCCCACGTACCATGACGCCGCACATGGCGACCCATGTGGCCACCAGCAGTCGCGTGACCATTGCCGATGAGGGAGGGGTTCTAGGCCGATCCGAAGACGCGCGCAGAGATGATATAGGGGCCTTCTCGCTGGCGGACGATCGCAGAACTAACAGCGGCAGTCGGACGGAATGAGACCGTCGGGCGCACGTCGGGCATCATGACGTTCTTCGCTGTTCTTTCGTGCATCATACGCCCGTTCCACTGTATCTTGGCAGGGCGGCAGCTACCGTTTTATAGCCAATCATAGAGCTTAGAAAGGAATATTGTCGAATCAAAAGCCGGGCACAGCGGCAAGTTCGCCTGGGACGTGAGAAGTCTCAGTGGTCAAAGCGGCGTGCAGGAAGCTCGCCGTCGCCTCACACGAGTGAATGGCGCTCGTGCTCATTTTTAGCCGGCCCATTGACGCGGCGCGGGTGGAGTGGAATGGCCAATGATAAGACACGCGACCACGGTGTGAAAACTTGCAGTTCGTACAGTACTCGAGAAGAAACGCGCTCTTGGCTCAGACGCAATCGGTTATTTACGATTGGCAATGCACCAGCACACTGGTTCTGGCGCATTGCACGACAACTTACTGAATGCGCGGGCCGAATCCGGCGTCGACCGGCGTCTCCTCGGGCCATTGGGCGCGTTTGTTATCTTACTTTCCATGCCGAACGCGCGAACTGCCGCCGGAACAGGCCCAGCGATAGTCTGGCGGCGTCACTTTCGACAAGTTGTCTCACGTTTGACTGTCCAACGACCGACACCAGCGCATTGGGATCCGCAGCACATGCTGCATTCTACTTCGAAGTAGGCCGTACCATTACACGAGAGCTCCAAATAACCTTGGTGTGGTGTTGAGGGCCAAGAAGGAGCTACAGTATTAGTTACCGTCATGAAGCGCGCAAAAAGAGAAGCTCCGGTGTCGGCACAATAAAAAGGAAAAGCTGCATTTGCAAAATTATACACATTTCTTCTTTCCACATCCAGACATTCCTTTTTTTTCTCTCACGTTTTCCCCGCCCTCCCCTCCGTCGCCTTCCCTCTCGATGACGGTCGCCGACGGTCGGAGTTGTCGCCATCGATCGAGGCCGAGGAGCGCGCTTGCCGAAGAAAGGAGCTCCCAATAAATTCCCTTTGCGTCTGCTGCTGTTGGTCTTCACACCTTTGTACTGTGGTCGTCGCTGGTTCCAGAGTCGGCGGCGTGATAAATTATGATAGTGCCGAGCCGCCTGCTGTCGAAGCCGCGCCTACTCGTCCTCGCGGCAGATGCGCTGGAAGATGCTCAGGCGCGACGACGCGTTGCTGTTCGAGCGCTCGAGCCGCGGGGCGCCGTCGAGGGGCGAGTCGAACGGCGCGGGCTGGAACGCGCCGCCCAAGCCCTCGAACTGGAACTCACCGAACGGCTCGCGGAAGGCAGTCGAGTGGTTCGCGGACAGACCGGCGGACGTGAGCGGCATGAGCGTCACCATCTTGACGCCGCCGAAGGGCGTGGAAAGGTCGATGGGCTCGAGCGCGTTGCCGTACGGGTTGACAAGCAGGTCCTTGAGCGGTAGGTCCTGGTCGTCCGACTCGCTGGCGGTGGACGACATGTTGTCGCGCACGTCGTCGTCGTCCAGGTCCGTGTGGATGAAGCGGCAGCGCGCGCCGTACATGCACTTGCCGGTCTGGATGAAGGCCTTGCAGCGCGTGGTCTTGTACTTGGGGTGTCGGAGCACGCCGCGCAGCTCGTCCATGCCGTGCGCGAACTGGCACTTGGACCCGTAGCGGCACGCGCCGTTCTCCGTGAAGTGCTTGCACAGCTCCGTCTTGTACAGGTTGTTGCGCGCCGTCTGCGGCAGCCGCCCGCAGTCCACGATGTCGCCGTTCGCGAGCACCTGCATGCGGTTCGGGCTGCCGTATACGGGCATCGGGACCATCGCGCCGGCCATGCTGGTCGATACAAGAAGATACGAGTAGGGCTGTCGGGAGGGGAATTAAGACGGCCGAGGAGCTCGCTCGCGACCGGCTGATCAGACGCAGGCGAGAAATAAGAGACTGACGCCGAGAGCGGAGGAGGAGGAGACAGAGGTGCACGCCCGGTCGAGGAGAGTGGGCGCTACTGTGGCTCGGTCGGTGGAGAGCCCCGAGTGGTTGACTGGGCCGCGGACCGAGGGGGAAAAAATTGGGATGTGAGTCAAGAAGGGGGCCATCGCTCGCGCGGCCTCGCTGGACGGGCCGGGTTCTTGCTGCTGGCCGGGCCGAGAGGCAGAAGCGCGTCCGACCATGTGAAAACGGGGCGCAATCCAATGGGAACGGGGCAGAAGCATCAGGACGCAGAGGGCCGAGCGCGTCGACCGGGCGACCGCGTTGATCGACCGGGCGACCAAGCGCGAGTGACGCAACCCAACCCGCGGGCCTTTCTGCACCTTATCTCGCCACCTGGCCCACCGCGTTCAGCTGTTTTTGTTGGGCGAGAGGCCTGCCTCCTCTGCCGAGTGCCCTTATTCCAAGGGAGGGTACGGTACGGCACCTACTGCACTGCACACCCTGCCCTAGAGGTCGACGACACCCCCCACCCACCCTCTTATGCGAACGCGAAAAACCGTACACCTGCGCTTGCACTTTAGCGGACGCCCATACAAAAACGCTGTTTATCGTCCACGGTGTGTACAGTACAGCCTGGATTGTTGCGCTGCGTGTGTAAAGTTCAGCGTGGCTTTCTATTTTTAGTGTTTGCGCCGGCGAGGACGGTCGATCGTCCGCCGTGGGAGTGGGACGCGCCGACTGACTCGGGTTCACTATGGATCCGGCGCCTCGTGCCGAGGGAGTGGGCCGTGCGCGAGAGAGTGGGGGCCGGGACTGTCACACTGCACCAGCGAATCCCACGACCGTGACCACCGCATGACGGACACTGGACGGCTGGCGCTCGCTCGCTGGCTTTCTCGCGTTCGCAACCTGCGCGCTGGATACTCTGGCGAGAGAGAGAAGGAAGGAAGGAAGGAAGGCGGCGCCACGGCAATGCATGGGGCTGGTCAATACGCAAGCGCATTCTGCGTCGAAGTAGCGTGTTATCGGTCGCGCATGCGGCCTACACTCTGGACGCAGGCAGAAAACGTGGGGCGGCGTCAACTGGAAACCAGCGCCGCCCCCCACCAAGACGCGCGCGCAGAAAATCGAGAAGGAAGTGGAGCAAGTGCTTCATGCTACGATCTCATTCATGCACGCCACGCCCAGCTGCTCGCGGGATTTCTTGGTGGGACGAACACTCTGGGTTTCTCATACAAAAGCGTCAGTGTTGGTGTCTACTTCTGTGCTGTTGTGGGTTGCCGCCCGATGTCTTTACGCGCGCGATAAGATCCGCCGCGAAAGCAGGTGGCGGCGCACTAATACACGCCCACCACGACACTCCGACTCGGAGCCAATCGCCATGTTGTGCGCCTTGATCACTGCGAGCGAAATATTGGCGCCAGCACCGGCTTCTTGAACCCGGAGCACCACGCCGCCACTTGATCCGCGAGTGCCATGTGTAATCCGGCATCAACGCGTTCCAAGAGGCCGAGAAAACATACGACAGCGCGGATCGCGCGGCAGCTCAAAAGCCAGCAAACCGCCTATCTCGCGAGATAAGACGGCGGTGGCGCCTATCGTCTCGCGGTAGTGCAGCGAAGCCGCTCGCCAAATAAGACGGACACTCGCTCGATCTCCCGAACTGATGAGGCCAAGACCACGGCTGGGTGGGCCGTCGTCCTCGAGGGAATGGAGCGCACGGTCGATTCGTCCTTCTCCTGCACATTGTACCGCTGCTGGTACATGCATTGGAGTGATACGGTTCCTGGTGTGGTGTCAAGTCGCGGTCGACTGCCCGAAAGTCTCCATTGCGGTCCAGTCGCGCGTGGCGATGATACGTTATGCTGCTAAAAGATACCGCGGGAGACGACGACAGGAAGCAGCGAGCAAAGACCCGAGAAGGCTCGTGAACGGTATCAACTGATTGTAAAACGTCGGGCGCTCGCGCGTCGTCGCGTTGGCTGGTGTTTACAGGACCTCTCCCATTCTTTTGCGTGCAATCCACTACACGTTTGGTGCTTCGCGCGCAGCCGTGGACATGCGTCGAGGCGACGACGATGTCGACGACAAGGGACCGCATGACGACGACGAGCAAGAGATGCGAGACCGCTGTCCTATACTGTTAAGAGCGCCGACCGCTCCTTCATTCGACCGACTTCTCCACCAGATCCCAGTAGTGCACCACGTTCTTGGCCTCCATGACCTTGCGCGCGGTCGCGGTCGTGCGGCACTCCTGGAACCGGAAGTTGTTGAACGCCTTGCGCGCCACAACGCCCTGCCACACGAGCTTGCAGCCGTTGCCCTTGTCCGCCGCGCCCGCGCCGTTCCCCTCGTCGTCGCTGTCGTCCTCCTCGTTGTCGGCCTTGTCGCCCAGCCAGTCGATGCGCCGCAGCATGAGCTTCGAGTAGTGCTTGACGGCCTTCCGGCCGCCCTCGACGACCACCATGTTGATGTTGTCGTCCTTGCAAATGAGCACGCCACCCGTCAAATGGTACTGCTGCGCGTTCACGTCCACCTTGAAGCGGTGCTGCGGGTTCGCCAGGTCCGGCACTCTGCAAGCACGCGCACGATGAGCCACACAGTTAGACAATCGTCCACGCCAATTACAAACAAGAGCCCACGTACTTGAACACGGCGACGTGGATATCGCCGGCGGCGTCCTCCTTGATCTTGCGCAGCTTCTTCTCTCGGCGCTCCTCTGGGGTGAGCTTGCGCGCCAAGTTGCGCATCTCGTGGTTCTTCTCGCGCTGCGCGACCTGCTCCCGTACCTTACGCTCAATCGCTGACGGGTCCGCGACGGCCTGCTCGGACAGCACGCGCATCATGTTGGACAGCTTGACCTTCGGTTCCGGCGGGGGCAGCAGGCCCAGTGTGATCTTGTCCTGCTTCTCCTTTTCCCGCTCGGCGCGGTTCTGCCGACGGATCTTCTTGCGCTCGGCCGCTGTCAGCATCAGCGGCAGCGCCACGGGCTGGTCGTCCTTCTTCACAATGATGTTCAGCCGAGCAGGGTGCTCGATGACGTGGACTGTTGCGCAAAACTTGAGCTTCATATCTGCGTACGACACCGACGCGTCCGCGTTCTCCGCGCGCACCTTGGCCTTGATGAAGCCGAACTTGTCCACCATCGCGCGCTGGTCCTTGGGCAGGTACTCAATGTCCCACCACTCGACGTCGGGCGTCATGAACATCGGCCGCGGCGGTACCTCGATATCGTGCAGCTCCATAGCCGTCACTTCCGGCTTTGACGCGTCTGTTGCGCCCCCAGTGGCGGCAGCTTCGTCGTCGTCAATGGGCACAATGGCCTCCTTCTGGTATCCGCGCGGGTTGCGGCCAGACGTAAAGCCTGCCAGCATCTTCTTCGCCTCGCGGGCGCGCACCTGCTCCGCCTGCTTCACGTACGTGCCTTCCTTGACAAAGTTAAACGTCTTGGCCGCGCGCCTGCATTAAAACACGAGGGGTAATCATGGTCGTTAGCCGAACGACGTCCTTTCAGCCCACACGACGGAGCAAGCGCACTTACGTTTCGCGCTTGGAAACCTTCAGTCGCGGGTCGACGATCTCCAGCCTGTCTTCCTTGTCAGCGTTGCGGTGCGATAAATACGGGTTCTGGTTGGCTGCTGGCGCGGACGCTTTGCTGCTGCCCCGGGCGCCCGCGCCGCGACTCGCGGTGATCGTTGGCTTGTCCGCAATGACGTTGCCGGCCTCGTCAATCTGGCGGCCCTGGTCGTCCAGCAGCAGTGGTGCAGGCATGAACGTCTCCTTCGCCGGCGCCTCGCCGGGCTTGCGCAGCAGCGCGCGGATGTGGCTCATCTGGTCCTGCACCGACTTGTAGATCTTCTCCGTGCGCAGCCGCTTCTCCTCCTCAAGGCGTTGCTGCTCCGCCGCATCGACGGGCGCTGCGTGTCCGGCGGCAAGCGCGCTTTGAACGGAAGGAACTGCCGCGCTGTGGGGCAGAACGCTCGAGATCTTGGCGGCCGCCGCCTTGGCCAGTGCGGTCGGATCGATCGTGGAGGCCGCGCGAGGGGGCGGGCGGACCGCCGCGACGCTCGCCAAGGCGGCGGCCGCCGCAGCCGCGATCTCCGCCGGCGTCCGCTTCTTCAGAGGACGGTCCGCATCCGCCACGGGGTCGCTGAAGCGGCTCTTGCGCTTGCGCCGCGTGCTCCCATCGCCCGCGTCCATTGCTGTTGGTAGTTGGTATCGGTCGGCGCAAGGCGGGTGGGTGTTTCTTGGAAGCGGAGGTCCCAGTTGAGGGCGTAACTACGAATTATAGCCAATGGATGAGGTTATATGGGTTTAACACAATATGACTGGCTAATTTAACGTTGCTGGGGTTTTGGTTGATCATCTCGCGTGGGTTTATGTTTCTCGACATGTTGTGTTTTTTGGTGGCGCGGTTAACGTTGGGTTTTTCCATAAAGCTTCGTTTTTTTGCTGACGGGTTTTCCGGACCGAACCCGGGGCAGTCACGAACCCGGGTCAGGTTTATGAATCCTCGAACCCACCATCCGCGACCTCCAGGCCTAACCCGCTAGGCGATCGACCTTTCTCGTGTTTTCCGCTGGTTTCGTCTGTTTCTGGCAGGCGGGGCGACGTGTCGCACGACCAGTATATGACGTATGCGGTTTCCCAGTTTTATGGGGTAACCCGCGGACTGGGACGGAAGGAGCGACAGGGGACGGGGGGTCGCCCTCGGTTTTCTTATTTACGCCCCTCGTACAAGGGGGGGCAAAACCTCGGCCGGACCGAACCGAGTCGCAATATTGAAGCCAAGAGCGCGGAGCTGGCCTTTCTCGTCAGGAAAGCCGTCCCGGCGCTTGATTTGCCCAGCGAGAAAAGCCCGAGCGAGGGAAGGAGGAAGGAGAGCAAGCGGAGAAGACGAAGGCGGACGTCGGCCGGTCTGTGCGTGGCTCCTGCTGTAGTGACGCCCGCGAGGAGAAGATCCACCCTTTCGACTGTTTCGAGTCCCACCGAGAAGAGACATATCTTTTTGGTGCGCCTACCTGCGTGAGAGGAGTGTGTTTCGGTCACCGCGCTGCCTTTTGCTTCTCCACGAGAGGGGCAGGAGAGCCTTTGTGTGTGATATCAACTGCGCGCGCGCGAGGCTGTAGCGAAGTGGAAGGGAGAGAGAGCGGCCGGAGTGTAATTGTTCGGTATGGCGACCACCAAGTCCAAGGCGAAGAAGGGCTCGCCTAGCATGGCCGAGGTCATGGACGAGCTGCAGACGCGCTTCCTGGTGAACCTGCCGGCGTCGGAGCTCGCGTCCAGCGAGCGCCTGTTTTTCCAGATCGAGCAGTGCTACTGGTTCTACGAGGACTTTTACGCCGACCAGTTCGCGCACCTCGCGCACGTCAAGCTGAACGACTTTGCGCGGCAAATGTTCACACACTGCCCGCTGCTGCGGCCGCTGGCGCACCGCTGCGACGAGCTGTTCCAGGACTTCAAGAACTACCAGCGGCAAGTGCCCGTCGTTGGCTGCATCCTGCTCAATCCGGGCCGCACCAAGCTGCTGCTCGTGTGCAACTGGAAGGGAACTTCTTGGAGCTTCCCGCGCGGCAAGGTGAACCAGGGCGAGACGGATATGGAGTGCGCGCGCCGCGAGGTGCAGGAGGAGTGTGGGTATGATGTGGGCGAGGGGGGATTACGCGAGTCGCTCTACCTCGAGTTTGTGCAGAACGAGCAGCGTGTGCGCATGTACATTTGCGACGATGTGCCCGAGGACTTCGCGTTTGCGCCGCAGACGCGCAAGGAGATCAGCCTGATCGAGTGGTTTGCGCTCGACGCACTGCCGAAGAAGACGTGGAGTGTCATGCCGTTCATGTCGCGCCTCAAGCGGTGGGTCAACCGTGACAAGGCGCGTGGCGGGAAGGACAAGCGGAGCGCGACGCCCAGCAAGGCGCGCGCCGCGTCGGCGCCAAAGAACCGGCCTACATCAGCAAGCGTGTCGACAAACGTCACAGCGACTGCAATCAACGCCAATGGCGTGAGTTCAAACAACAACGGGAAGACGAGCAGCTCGGGATCCGGACGGAAGAAAGCATCTCAAGCCCAGGAGCGGTCAGTATCGACGCCGCACAACGCGTCGCGACAAGCAGTGCGGAAGCAGAACAGCAAGCGCGGCCATTTCGGGACGGAGATGGACACGGCTACGTCGTATGATGGCGTGAATTCCGAGACGTTTGGCGCATCGGTCGGCCAGTTCAGCGTCGAGGAGATGTTCACCGTAAACGAGCGGTTGACGGGCCAGAAGTTCGTCTACGACGGGAACCCGCATGACTTTGGCAAGCACCAACCGCGTGCAGCGCTGCCAAATCCACCACTGCCGCCCTGTTCGGCCAGCATCGACCACGAGGGCGCTAGCGCGGTCGATGCTTCGCGCGGATTATTTAATTACAGCTCGTACTCGAAGGGGGTCGTGCCGGTGCAAATTTTGACGCGACCAGTCGACACGACGGCGCCGTTGAAGCGAGTGGATGAGGAGAACGGAGTCAGCGGCGGCCCTGTGTCTCCGTCCCCATCGTCCGCTGCCTCCACCAGTCCGAGCTCCCCGCGCTCCTCGGAGCAAGCCCCGTTTGGCTCGTTCAAGTTCGACGCGGTCGATATCATGGCCTGCGTGACCTGAGCCCGCGGACTGGACTGTTTGGTGGTGGCGGACGGATCGGGTCGGATGCATGCGCAGTGGGTCGTCGCGGCTTTCACGCTCTCTCTGTCGATCGTTTCTCGTGTGGCAGGAAACCAAGCCAAGAGTCGGAGAAGCTCGCGATTGCCGATGCTGCGCTGCTTCCCAGTCGACGTCTTCATCACGCGGACGGTGCCCCTGGATTGTTTCGGGGCTGTTCCTTTTCTTTTCTCTGCATTTAGTTTTTCTCCGTTTCTTTCAGTAGTGGATGTACAATAGTTTGGCTGCCGGAGAGCTAGGACGCGCTTTCTCCTGGTGCTTCTTCTTCCCGACGACGACTTGGGAGAAGCCTGGGGGAAAACGGACAAGAAGCAAGAAGATCGAACCCTCTCTCGGTAGCAAGGTGTTTCTCAACACCGCCCAGATCGAGGAAAGAAACAGCGTCATGGCGGCGGCGGCAGTGGGGGCTCATGATGTGGTGTCGTGTTCCAGCAGGAAGAAGAACGAACAAGGGACCAAGACAAGAGACGAACGCGGGCGAGACGATGACGAGAATCACACAGGCAACTGTATTGAATGGGTCGTCAGATGACGGTGATGGACGATCACATGCTCGACTCGCCTGCGACTCCGATCGACTCAACTTGATCAAGTTCCAACCGCTGAAGCGAAGCAGAGTCATTTCCTGCCACCAGTTCGCTTTGACCCGCGAGCGTCGCGCCCACGTCTATTCGCGCGGCGCGGTCGTGTACGAGATCCAGCACACGAGCACGAGCTGCATACACGAGACGCTGTTGGATTCAAAGCGAGGCAGAGACGTGGGCATGCGTCAGTCACTGTGGGGCATATCAGAAGGAGAAGAGCAGGGACTCACCCGAAGAGGATGTAGTTCCGGAAGAGGCGGTTCTCGGGCGTGGGCTCGGCGACGCTGCCCTTCATGCAGTTGAGCTGCCAGGCACGAATCCAGTCGTCAGTTGGAGCGTTCGAGATCACCTGCTCGACAATCAACCAGCTAGGTAGCTCACCGTGAAGTACGAGACGGCGATGCCCGTGTAGAGCAGCACGACGTAGTACGCGACCGAGCCGAGGAGCTGGTACACGACCGTGTTGACCACGAGCGGGATGTACTTGTACCCGGAGAACGAGAGCAAGTCGAGGAACGAGATCGAGCTGTTCAGCATGTACAAGCAGGCCGCGAGCACGCCGATCTCCATCAGCTGCATGACCAAGCAGTAGCTCGCGTCGGCGCCAATCACGTCCGGACTGAACCTGTTTGCACGAAGACGACGGAGCGTTAGACCAGGTCATTTGCAACAATTCATTGGTGAAGAGGAGAAGGAGAACGCACTGGTTGGAGGCGCCCTTGCTGTACCCGACGATCAGAATGTACGTGAGGAAGCCCATGAACGGGATATACAGGTCCGGGGCGTTCACGTCGCGCGTCGGCGGCGCGTACTCCTGTGTCAATCAGTGGTACACTGTCAGGTCTTGAATAGCATGGTTGTATCTACAGCACAGGGCGTACCATTTTGCTGTCGTCTTGCTGCGCGTGGCCCATGCGACGCCAGTTCTTGTGCCAGAACGGCAGCAGCAGGATCTGCGCGTTCAAAGCTGCTGCATCAGCGACACCAACAGCATCTCCCACCATAGACCACGACCAGACTGACCTTCAGGCGGCTCTTGACGTACGAGTTGTCGACCGTGAAGTAGTACTTGAGGCTCCCCCAGATGCCGTAGGCGCCAGGCAGGTACCGCTCCGACTGCTTACTCAGGAAATCCTGCGCCGTGTTCATCGCGAGCCCGGCCATCGGGTTCCTGTCCCCCAGCAATCACAACACGTATCGCATCAGCGGTTTTGGCCTCAACCCATACAGTCAGTCGTTTGACAGCTTATAACAACGTACGAGGAGAACTGGTTGATGAAGTCGGGCGGCGGCTGCGCGTGGTGCCCGTGCGAGCCAGGAGCCTGCGCGTACCCGCCAAAGTTCCCGCTTGGTGGCTGTTGTTGCTGCTGCACCCCTTCCTGCTGGCGCTGCGGTTGGTGGTGCCGCTGCTGGAAGCCGGGCGCCGACTGGAACTGCTGCTGCGGCTGCTGGTTGAACGCCGGCGGCTGCCGAAACTACGAGGAACAGCAGCACAGCACGCTCCCTCAGCAAGGAGATCGCATCAATCAGACACAACCAGTCAGGGAGAAAGCGTTCACCTCCTGCGGGAACGACTGCGGGGCGCGGTTGTAGAAGCCGCTGTCGGCGGGCGCAGCGTTCTGGAAGAACTGGTGCTGCTGCCCCGGACGCGGGGCCGCCGCCGGCTGCGAGTAAAACTGCGGCGGCGCGGCGCTTCCACCGAGACCCAGGCCCCCCGCGGGCGCCTGGAAGCTGCCGGGCGCCGGGCGCTGGCGCTGCTGCGGCTGCGCCGACCGGAACGGCGCGTTCGGGTCGTGGAACGGAACTGTGTGATACGAGAGCACGAAGGCGTTGGGAAAATGAGTCATATTGGCGTCAATATCGGCTTGTTTCTCGCGAACGAGGCCTCAATCGAACGCCCACACGCTGGCGCTTACCTGGTTGGGCCATAGTGTCGGTGGCGAGGCGCGGCGGGGGCGGCACAGGTGCGGCAAGAGCGACGGCTTCTTCCAGGTTTTTGGTCGGGTCGGCGTGTTTCCCCTGTTTTGGCTCTTCTTTCGCCCCTCGTGCCGCGTGGTGGCGTGTTCAATAGATAAGTTGAAATGTAACTGGTTAGTTTTTAAGATATGTTGCAATCGACGTGGTTGAAGCCCGACCGATCATTGTCAGAACACGTCGAGAAGCAAAAGATACGCGCAAAACAGGGTGAATTGTCGTTGCAGTCGATCTTGATCGTCATTACAACCCGTGCGTCGGTGAAAGCCTCGTGTTCATTGCCTTATCGTCGCTGTTCACCGCCCGACGCGCCAAAAACAAACGGAAGAGGACACGCACACGCCTGCCTGTCGACTCGGCGGGCCGCGCAGCCGGAGGATCCGGCCGGCGCTCAGTTCTCGGGCTCGTAGTCCGGGTTCTTCCGGAGGATCACGACGCCTTCTAGCACGTTCGACAGCGGCAGGTACTCTTCGGTGGCCAGCTCCGCGCGGTCCTTCACGTTTAGCAGCACGGGCGTCGTGTGCGTCTGGAAGCCCGTGATGGACTTGGGACGACCGGCCTGGCCCACAATCTCCACCTGTACAAGGAACACAAGCCCGTTAGTCCATCTGACGCGAGTTCCTCTCACCACCAATGACTGGCCTAACGCAGACGTACCGCTTGGCCGACGCGCACCGACACGGGCAGCGGGTTCAGCTCCTCGTCGACCGTGACCAGCATGCGCGGCTGCATCGCCGTCGCCAGCGTGAACAGAATGTAGTGCGACGTGTCCAGGATCGTGTGTTCCATGTCGAGCGACGCGTGCAGCACCGTCAGCAGGCCGCTCACCGCCACGCGGGACATGATCAGCCGGTCCGAGTGGAACGGGTGCAAGGTCATCAAACCCTACAGCAAATGCAATAACGCCGCTGTCAGCCACCAAAGACATTCAACCACGAGAAAGCAATCCAACAAACAAGCGGCAGCCTACCTTGCCCATGTGGAGCAGTCCCTGCGCGATGCGTACGACGAAGAGGTGGTTGGCCTCGCGGCTGTAAAACTCCGACAACTGGCGCAGCAGGCCAGCCACACGCGAGTTGTTCGTGCCCGCCGACACCAGACCCAGCGCGAGGATCGCGTTCTGGGCGACGCCAGCGTCCACGTCGTGCGTCAGTCGCGAGAGCGTGTCGATCAGCGTGTACTCCGGGTTCGAGATGCTGAGCAGCGCGAAGGCCAGCGGCACGGCGCGACGCACCGCGACCTCACCGTACTGCAGCAGGTGGTCGAACGAGCGCATCGCCATCTCGCTGCCAATGCTCTCGCCCATGGCGATCAGCGCGATACCGATCACCGCCACGCTCTGGTGCTGCGCCTCCTGCGGGTCCTCAATGTGCTCCGCGCACGTGCGCAGAAGCTGCTGGATCTTGAGCACATTGCCCGACCCGGCGTACGCGCAGGTCTCGAGCGTGATGGCCAGGTACTTGGACATGCGGTGCTCGATCGTCTTGGCGGCCTCCAGCATGGCCTCCACGCGCTCCTGGCGCCTGTCAATCGAGAGCAGCGCGTCTCACGTTAGCCACACAGCGTTTTACAGATATAACACACCTGAGATCAACAACATACCCGAGATAGAGCAGACCCAGTCCGAGCGCCAAGAAGCGCGAGCATGACGAATCGAGCTCCGTGTCCGAGCTGCTCATCAGGCGCTGCATCAGTTCGCTGCCCGCCTCTTCGTCACAGGTGCCGACTTCCACCATGCCGAGCGCCAGCGCGGCGTACGCAACCTCCTGGATGTCCGCGTTCTCGTCCACGTGCGACACAACCGGGATGAGGAGCTCTGAGACGTCCTCGCGAGCAGAGCCGGCGAACGCAATGCCCAGGCCCAGGCACGCCGCGCAGCGGATGGAGCAGTTGCCAGAGTCGATGTTGTCCGTCAGCAGCGCCAGCGCCGGGTCGATCTCGTTGCGAATACCCGCGCTGACGATGCCAACCGCCAGGATCGCGCCGGCCTTGACGTACTCGTCACCCGAGTACAAGAACTTGTCGATCTCCGTGATGCCTTCCTCGACGTTCCACAGCATGATCATGCCGAGCGAAGCGGCCGCGCTCATCATGCCGTGCTTCTTGTTCTTGTACAGCCACGAGCTCCCATCCGGCGTCATGAGCTTGTCCGAGTTGTAGCCGGCGTTGACAAACGCGTTCACAAACGTCGACGCCAAGTTGTGGCGCGCCGAGTCCGCCGGCGCCGAGCCCGAGTCGCGGCTCCGCGCGATGCTGCCCGTCTCCGACAAGTGCGACTTGTAAATGTCCTCCGGCGTCTTGGCCTCGACGACGTCCAAGTCCCGCGCGAGTGCCAGGAACTTGTCGCTCAGGTCCGTGTTGCCAATCATGTCGTTCGCCGACACGTCGCTCTCGTCCTCGTAGAAGCAGCGCTGGCGGCCCAGGATGTAGCCCAACTGGTTCCGCACCATGGGGTCCTTGCACTTCTGGAACACCTCCGCGATCAGCGTGTCGTCGCCGAGACGCAGCGCCACGCGGACGGCGTCGGGGTACTGCTCCAGGCGCAGGAAGATGGCGTACGCGGTCGTCAGCAGGTTCTGCAGGTCCTCGGGGTCCGACATGTAGTCGGCGCACGCCAGCAGATACAGACACACGCGCTGGTAGTTCTTCTCGTCAATCTCCTTGGACTCGAGCAGCTTGCTGAGCTGCTGCACCTCGATCAGGATGTCGATCGCCTCGGGCTCGGCGTTGTGCTGCATGTGGAACGGCACAATCGCGTCCACGATCGCCAGCAAGTCCGACACGTCCGGGTCCTCCGCGCCCTCGGCCGTGATGCGCGCGTTGTACTCCTCGCCGACCTCGCCCGCCAGCGAGCGCACGAACTCGTGGCCCCACGACCCGAGATCCGTGCTGTTGCCCAGCAGCTTGAACTTGAGGCTCTCGCGCGAGCCCTCCTTGGCCATGGTCATGGCCAGCACCGCCAGAATGTCGGCCAGCAGCGTCTTGGTGCTGCCTTGCGGGAGGCTCTGCGCGTCCAACACGCCGCGTCAGATACGATGGATACGGAAACGACTGACTAACTGACAGGCACACACCTCGAACGCGGCCTTGAGCGCGTCGTAGGACGGACGCAGGAACTTGAGCGGCTTGGGCACCGACGTCATGGACGACGTGGCCGTGCGGATCTCGCGGCGCAGCAGCTCCAGCGCCGTCATCTTGACGCCATCCGCCTCGGCCACATCGCACACGCACTTGACCGCCACGTCCAGATCCTCTTTGAGCTTGCGGTCCTCTTCCGACTGCGCCAACAAGCACAAAACACGTTAGATACGCCGACTTTCCGCCCTGACACCGTGCCATTGGCGCACCAGATCCTCCTCCGCAGGCGCGTCTGTGACCGCGCCGTCGGCCTTGAGCGCCGCCAGCTCCCCCGGCGTCTTCTTCTTTTCGGCGGGGTCCTTGGACGGCACGTCCACCGTCGCCATATCCTTCATGCTGGCGCTTCGATCTCGCTCGCTTCCTCGGGTAAACGCGCTTGTTCCTTCTTCCCGTGGGGGGGGGGGTCAAGATTGACGCCAAGAAGGGGGGCGAGCGGCTCAAAGGTACGATTTGGACCAATCAAATCACAGCAGATTTGTAATTTGACCAATCATGGGACAGAAAGACTTGAAAAGGGAAAAGATCCAAGGATCATCCCGAATGTTCCGAACAAGGCAAGGAAGTACCGAACAGGACTGTTATACAAGACCTTATCGTACAGTGTCGCTATCTAATAGAAGCGGATCAAGTACCGTATGATACCCAAACAAAAGTCCTCCAAGTGTCGTTTCGGCCAAGTTGAAGTGGCATCGCTGACACATCCAATCAATGTACGAACACCCGAGGGGCTTAAAGAGCTGCTCTTGGAGGCGCGATCGGCGACGCTCCCACTCAATACACAGCCGGCATACAACTGCTTGCTGTTCGTGCTTGCTGTTCGTGCTTGCTGTGCGCATGTCGAATTGATGCGTCTGACTCGAGCCGCAAGCACTCCACATGCTGTAGTGGGTAACGACACGCGGGATGGTGGAGTGTTGTTCCGATTTGCAGTCGATAGCACATTGAGCAATGGTACGAGCGCCGTCAACGCATTTGCCAAGAAATGATGGCACAAAAGCTCGACTACAGTTTCTCGTGTTTCGCGTGGAACTATTTGAATACGGTGTTGCAACTCTGACCAAGGGCAGTAGCACTCAAGGCCACGGCTAAGCGATACTTGGAAGCGCACGCAGGACTTCGTACCGGTCGTCAAGTGTAGACACTTCGCTACAAGTTCTGGCGCTGGGTACAATAACCTAGCATAACAATCTAATGCAGTGTGGCACTCAATTGCACGGTGCTTGGTGAGAGTGCGATGTTGGACATGCACGAGATTCTAGTGCGGCTCGGCTACGTCGAGGTACCTGATCAGCAGCAGAGAGGATAGATATCCCGCTACTGATGTGCCTCGTGCAGCGCAACTACTTGGTTGGGAACTTGATGTGCAGTTCCCGTCGGTGCTGAGGAATCAACAGAAGCAGCGCGTCCATAAGGCGCTGCTGTCAGTCACGAGCGCTCATTACCGGTAGATGACTTGCAGTAACACTAAGCGTTGGGCGTGGACGACTTTGGAGCTGCCCCGCTCCGCCCCAGAATCTGATACCCACAGTTCTCTGCACCCGGTCAGACATCCAATGGTCGAGATTGAGGAGCAATGGGATGAACATTACCATGTTTATCCGGATGGTGGCGGCGTTCGCGAACCGCTCGTTTTCTGCTCCGCTACTGTTTGGTACTGTACTGCGCAGCAACGTCGCAGGGATAGTTTTGATCGCCGCGCTCCTTGAATCTGCAGCTCTGGAACTGTGCGCCACCGACTCACTCGGCGTTCGTCCCACGGTGACCCTGATGTCCTTTGTCACGAAGGCGTTACGTAGTGCTGCATATTCTGCTCACGAATACTGTACCGTACTGAAGATGGCGCAGGTTATTTCCCTACTGCACTCGGAGAACTGACGATGTCGTGCGCAGAGGCCGCATGGCTCCCACATCCCGCTGCCACTCGGACTGATGGCATTGTCCGATTCTCCCCAAGCTGCGAAGTCACCGGTGACCAGCCTGACACCCAGAAACCCGCTATTACCCTTGTTCGTCATGAAGTCGATCCGTTTCCTCGCTCTCGGCGCCGCGCTCGCCGGTCTTGCCGCCGCCGATGACTTCGCCAAGCTCGACGAGGCGCTGCCCTCGGGCATCGACATCTCCTCCATCTACCCCGTTTTCGACATCGACACGGACTCGTGCCTCTTCAGCGCCGGTATTAGTCGCACGGGCGCGCAGAACGGCGGG
>JAADYG010000377.1:0-30561 GCA_023338115.1 Phytopythium boreale
CCCCCCCCCCCCCCCCCCCCCCCCCCCCTCCCCTCCGTCTCTGGTCGGGCGTCTATCAGGCATTTAGTATGCCGCGATCCTCGGAAGGCGTATCCTTGGCGCCGCTCGTCCATCGGCGTGGTGGGTTTGTTTGGGATAAAGTATGGCGGGGTTTTCCATTTTTTTCCTGCTCTTGGGTTTTCGCTGTCAGGGAATCGTGACGATTTTTATCTTGCTTTTGTATGAAGTGTTAGTAACTTGGTTTTTGTAAGAATGTGGTTTTTGTATTGGTTTTAGTAAAGGACCAATTAATTGTAGTTTTCGTAAGGGATCAAATTGATCCCGGTCGGACCGACCAGTTTTGGCGTTTGCTCGATTTTTTGTAGAGATGAGCGGCGGTTTCTCTGTTTCGCTCGAATTTATTGACAGTTCGTGAAGCCACTGGCGCAGATGTCATGATTTATCTTATTCCAGTACTGTGATATAGAAGGCGTCCATTTATAGAGTCTTTTTAGTATATACTTATATTTATATAAGCTAAACTATGCTGTGTATAGTGACGGAGTGGACCCAGTCCATATTTAGTTATTTTTGATATGCATCATGCCGCCAACCAAGAACAATGTGCAGAGCAAATACTTTCGAGAGCGAGGGTGGCCCTAAAGTATCTTGCCAAGCGGTTTGCCCAACGATGTGCACGATTGGGCTGCGAAAATGCCTTTGGTGCTCGCGTCCATTGATCGCAAAGTTGGGGATCGTGGGATTGTGTGCGCCTCCAGCATACTTTTTAGTTCATGAACGAGAGTAGCCGCGACGAGATGCGACCACGGTATACGACTTGGCACGCCTGTTAGCCACCTGCCACCGTCCGGTGTTACCCAAGCGTCGCCCCGCCCTTGGCTCACGCCGCGCTGGGCCGCACTGACCGACGTCACCAAATGAATAGCTTGCGTAGTTGTTGTGGGCCACTTCCCGTTTCTGTTTCGGGGATCAATAATGCGTCACTATTCATCGAGTAATAGGCTAGGAAAAGCTCAACACGAAGCTGCTTGCCAAGCGTGCGCATGCGACCCACTCACTCCGTGACTCGTCACCGACGGCGCACTTGGTTCACTTGGACTGGTAGACAAGGCCGACCAAGCCCGAGGGAGAATACTAGAGCGCGGACGCTGCGCACATTGCGGGCTTATCGGTCGTTTTCTTGCGAAGAACAAGGCGATCTGCGCGAGGGCTATCGTTTTGACTCTGAACGTTTCTAAAGATGCACAACTTAAAACGTTGTGAAATGTTGTGCTTCGGCATGCAGAACGTTGTTCATTGCGGGTTGTATTGGTTGAACCATACATTGCACTGCGCGTTGACTGTAAGGAAACGTACATACAGTACATAATAAAAACGTAGTACAGTAATAGGTTGAGGAAACGTACACATCTAAACGTAGTAGGTTGAGGAAACGTACACATGTAAACGTACAGTAGTAGGTTGAGCAAACGTACACATGTAAACGTACAGTAGTAGGTTGAGCAAACGTACACATCTGTTATAAAAGTACTGTAGTACGTTAACGATTCACACAATGAAATGCCATCCCGCCATTGCGCGAAGTTCGCAATGAGACCTGATTCACGCGCCACGGCTGAACCTGACGCCGACCGGTGCTGCTGCATGCATGCAAAAATATATCGGCAGCTACTGTACCATGGTCGCTCCCGTTGACATGACAAGTAGGTAGAAATGGTGGCAGCTTTTTACAATTCGGCAAAGTATTGTATTTTATCCATTCGCCCCGTGACAATGGAGGGCGAACTGAAAGACAAACACGCTTGGACACAAATCGACAGCGCATGGACATCCACACGGCACTCACCACGCTACGTACCCACTCACTAACTAACTCACTACCACACTATAGACATCGAACACCTATCGGGAAACAAACACGAGCGTCACGAGCGAGCTTCCCCCGCTCGCTCGCGCGTCTCGAAAGCCGCCACTGGACCTCAGAAGTGGAACTGACGGGCGGCAGACGACGCCGTGGCGCCGTTGGCGACAAGAAGCGACGCGATGGAAGGCAGCCGCGCGGCAGTCGGCGTGTAGCCGCTCATGGGCGAAGGCTGCGGCTTACTCAGCACCATGGTGCCCGCCGGATGCGGCTGCTGCTTGTACTGGTGATGCTGGTACGAGTGCGTACGCATCGCCAGGGACGGCAGCTGCTGGTAGCAGTAGCCCATGGAAGCCATGGGCGACGGGAAGCGGGCCGACACGGGACTCGGGTTCGAAAGCAGCGGACGCGACGCCAGCGAAGACACCGGCGAGGCCGAGGCATCGCTCAAGGGAGAGCAGGGCTCAGCCAGCACCTGCTCAAAGGCAGCACGGCCCGCGGGCGAGCTCTCGGGTCCGCGCAAGATGGTGAGGAGCTTGGCGCGCTGCTTCTGCAGGTGGTCCATGTACGACCGGCGCTGCGTCTCGGACTCGCAGCAGCGCAGGGCCTTCTCGATCGACCAGATGCTCTTGCGCAGGCCGCGGATCTGGCGGTGCGGCCAGCGCGGCACGCCGTTCTTGCGGCAGATCTTCTTCATGAGCGTCATGCAGATGCCGAACAGCCCGGCGACCTCGGCCAGCGGCTTCTCAAAGTGCGGGCGGAGCAGGTCGAGCGTGATGGACTTGGACGCGTTCGGCAGCGCGCGCACGCGCTTCTTGGACGGCGACGGCGCCGTCTTGGACACAGCCGTGGCCGACGACATGGCGGGCGACTCGGCCATCATGGCCGCGGCCAGTGGCGCCGACGCCACCACGCGCGGCGTCAGCACGTTCAGCGCCGGGAGAGCCATGCGCGCCTGCGACGGGTGCTGCGGCTGCGGGAACTGCGCGGACGGAAGGAACGGCATGCTGAAACAGTCGTCGACGATAACAGGCTGATAATACTGTCGGTCGACGCGTGTGCCGGCTCCTGCAAATACGAAAGTGAGAGCATCTCGGAGCGGCCGGCCGGCCGGTTGTCTGTTGTCCATTGTGTGCCCTCGATCGGTCGGCTCTTTTATACTTTACTCTATGAAGAGGTGTCCTGAGCTCGGGCTCCCAAGGTTTCAGTGCGCGCGTCAACGAATGGGCCGCTCTTAGTTTTCGCGAAAAGAGCCGCACTGCGCGGTTATCATACGGTCCACTGACTTGGATAAAGTAAGCAGCCAGGCAACAGACCCTTGACTCGCGGCCGCCATGTGGAATCGATGCGTGGGTGGGGCGCGCCCAGCTGTTTCGGCGGTGCCTCCCCGACTTCCTGAAGAAGAGGACACTGCGAGTCTGTATGATCACCCGGCAGTACCTACCGTATCGGAATTAATACGGTGCGATGAGCCAGATGTCACGGTGGACTGGCCTTTACTACGGGAGATTGTATGGTGAATTTACAGCTCAAGCATCGGCCGCTGCGATAAGAATGCGCAGAGTGTCAGGTAAACAACAGGCGCAAAAGGTTTAAGGCCAGCTGGGCGCAAAGGAGTCGTCCGCGTGGCGAAAAGGCATGCACGCGGTGCATTGGATACAGTGTATCATCGTGGCAGCACGCGGCTGCTGTGGAAAGGAGACCGGCGACGGCGAGCTATGAATGTGTGGGCCAGACCCTGTTTAATGGTGTGCTTTTACGCCGCAACGCTCGTTCACAGCGGTCGTTCGTCGCGTTGTGTCGTGCGGATGAAGGGAAAGGTGGCGGCCGCTCGAATCAACAATTTGCGCTCTGTCTGTTACAGTTGGCGCCAGAGTCGGGGCGTCTGCGGCGTTGTAAAGGGGCAATTGGCCCGATTTCATTCATTGAAACGTAGAGGACACATCGGGCTCCACCTTTCCGTGATGACGAGACATCTGTTGACCGTTCCGTCCCCTGGAGCGCCGAGCGGGCGGCTCACACGTCCCAAAAATCTCACCGCCGCATTTTCTCGAGGCTGTCACGAGTCGTATCCTACAGGGTGACTCACGACTGGCACTCGACTGTACACATTAGAAGACCACAAGCGAATCGTAAGTATGGATTCCATCTATCGGGTGCAAGCGCGAATCCAGATCCTGACCCAAAGCAGCTGCGGCCGCCTGCCATGCTGCCACCGAGCGGGTGGTTGGCCGGCCAAGCAGGAGGCGGCATTGAGGCAGGACGCTCATGGATAAGTACGGACGACAAGAACAGTGGCGACAGGTGGGAGGGAGCGCAGTCCATACACAGACGCGCAAGTCTTTGAAGAGACGTAGCCATCCGACCGGACTCAAACGGACGCCAGCCAGGGACATCATACAAAATGAAAGTGTAAAAAGCCCCCGCACGTGTAAAAGTGCCTCACCAAAAAGATGAACCGGATACATACCGTCCTCTTTCACTCAGTACAGTAGGCTCGGTCGGTCACTCGGTGCCTTTTCGGCACTCAAGCTGGCGCCGCGAAAACAGCTGGCGGGGTGGAACGCATCCCAGCTGGTGTTGAAGAGGCACTGATTCCAGACAACACCACGACCGACTTGCCCCCAACAATCCACATTTTACATTTTCATTCAAAGGCTGGCTCAGTGCAAACTGTATGAATGCTGCATATGGATGCGATCGAGATAGCGCTGGATGGAGATGATCCGTCGCGCTCGCTGTCGCTAGGATCGCGCCCGTGCAACATCCATGTGATCTGTCCAACGCCGCGGCAGCGCTCGCTGATCCGCCCAAGTCGTTCACTCGCGTCGCATCACGTGCCGCTGGCTACGTACCGTTTACGTGGTGCGATCTCCCCACGCCAGCGAGGTCTTGTCGACAGTCTCTCGCATTTCACATGAACGGATTCGGAGCGCACGGCCGAGTTGTCGTGACCTGGCAGCGCCTTTGCGTTCAACGCTATCTCAGACCCGACGGGCACTGTATGGTGCTGTACGCCAAGCGACCCCGGGTCCCAAAGGACAGGGCCAACTCGAGATGCGACCGTGCCCGCTTCACCTAAGCGGCGACTATTACAGTAATACACCCCCCGATGCGTCACCTGCCGACCGCCGTCTTTTACGTCGAAATAAGCGTCGGACATTCTACGTGCGCGCCACTGGAAAGACGGGCGACGGTCGTGCTGATATCCAGCGCATTTGACAACCCAAGGATGCGTCCACAAAGGCGAGTGTGCTGTTCGTAGGGTGGCTGCATTCCTCGCTAGGTGGACGAGGATGCAGCCGCATGGCGTTCCCCTTCTACTTGCTGCCGACACGATGGAGAGACGTGGGCCACGGAACGCAGCGGCCCTGCCACACGAGGTGGCAGTTGAGCCCCATACAGAACAGCAGCGTCGGCCCATCCGAACGATCGCCACCCCTCTACGACGAGTGAGAGAAGGTGAGAAGCCACGTCGCCAAGCGAAGCCAAGTGGATAAGGCATCCATCCAGTCCACGCGACGTTCGGGGAATTCCACCCTCAACATTTGCTCGCTCGCCGCCACTTACTTCCCACTCGCGTGGTCCGGGTCGAAGGTGACGCTACAGTTTCAAAGCGATCTGACCCATCGGCTGAGGACACCATCGGACGTCGATAGACAGAGCTCAAAGGACTGACCCAGTCCACAGCGACGAAGAGTATCCAGCGCGCAGACAGACGACTAGCCTTTCGCGAGCCCGCCAGTGGATTACCGCGATTGTAGCGCCAAGAGAGATGGAGCGATGGAAGCGACAGCCTCAAGCCGCGTACATCATGTATGAGCGTCACCGCGATCGAACTGCTACGCTACTGGCTCGGGGAGATCACTGACGATACGGTAGATAGTGCGCCCGTCACAATAGAAACCACAACTGAGCGATGCAGCGGATTCTGCGGCCGCTAAGCCTGGTCACCCGGTTCGCGCGCGGAGGCCGATGCCGTCAAGCCACGAATTCCGCAGCTCTATTCACGCAACATTCAGCTCTACACGCACCAGACCACCCCAGCTTTGGCGAGCGTCTGAAACGCCAGCACTCAGCCCGACGACGCACGAAGGACTTGATGCTGCCACGCCCTCAAGCGCTCGAGTATAACGGTAGCGAGCAAAGTCACACCGCTTTGTCCCAAAGCCGCGTGGACTGCAGTTGCTGAAGCTGCTGTATGTCTTTCGCCCGCGCGGGACGGAGACCACAGCACTGTACAGTACAGAGTATTGCCCGACCATACATACCGTCGCAGACGCAGAAACAAGGAGATACTAGAAGCACAGCCTTCCCATCCCACAACACGCCACACGCACAGATCCATGCAACCAACACGCGTCTCCACCCCTCGCAACACGCACCCGCAGCAGAGCGAGCGACGTATACAGTACCACAACCCCCCACCAAACAAGCGTCCTGTGCGCTCACCCGGTTCTCTCCGCGGTACAGTACCAGTCCAACTCATGGCCGGCGCCTCGAGCGGCAAAGACTCACCGCGGCGCTGGCGTTCCCCGCGTCAATGCACAAAGCTCGCGCTTGCTCTCCGTCTATACAAACACGAACATGCTGTACTGTACAGTACACAACAACAACAACGTTCCATTCCCCACATGACGCCGCCGTGATGAAGAGGAAGATGCGGACTGTACTGTGAGTCTGAAAGGGCGCAACTTGTCCCCGTACGTTCAACGGCGGGAAGACGCGGCAGCAGAGCATCGCGGAGGAATAAAACACCATCCGAGGCAAAAAATCACTGAGCAATGGCAACCCGATCACCCGATTGAAGTTGCGCGCGGGCCTGCGCTGCGGCAACTTGAACTTCAACGTCGACGAGCTCCAGGGTGGATTCCCAATATCTTTGTCAACATACGTACAAAAATGTAAAAATAACGACACATACCGTACCGCACTTGTGCCGTAAGCTGCAAGATGTTTAATAAGCTGGTTCAACGCGATATGGTACTGTACAGTAGTGTAAGGTATTTCGAACACGAGTCTGAGGTTTTAAGCCGTCTTCAATGCATGATTGGAGGAATACAGAACGGTACATGGCTGCCATCCTCGATGCTCTTGTACCAGTACTGTACTGTTCTGTTCAGTACAGTTCCCCAGTGATTTATACACATTGCAGCAATGAACGAATCTCTGCTTCGGTCGCACGCGCCGGTCGCATGCCGGGGACGCGCGATCGACCGACCGGCGAGACGACGGGTGAATCTGCAAGGCGGCGGAGTGATGGTGGGTCGCACCTTGCGGTTGGAACGCCGCCGCGTCGCCTGCTCGATCGCTGGATTGCGCGCGCGTTCCGGTCCTCTGGTGTCTGGTGCTGCGGCATCTTGAACCTGCTGAACGGCAAGTCTTGCACCGGACTCGCTTGTTCAAGGTGCTCAGCATCTTCCAGCGCCCCCCGTCATTTGCCCGCACGTACAGTATATGGTTGTACGTATTCTGAGCCGAAATGATTGCGCCCATTTGTATATGAAAACGCAGAGAATTGTATGCTCAAGCAGTGCTATCAAGCACTCCATTTTAATGATCACTCACTTGTGCCCATGCGCCAGAAAATATCGCACATCAAACGCACAAACAATCTCCGCATACGAAGGCCAAGTCAATTCGAATTCGTACTGTAAATTTGTGGTGCCAAAGGTCCAGTCGCACATGCCACAGTGTACGTACCCATGGCAAGCTTGTTTGTTGGATACTCGTCTGAAAACTGGGCGTTTCGAGAATCTCCTTATACAAATCTCCATATATTGAAAACTTGCGCAAAGCAAGAATGCTCACAGTTGTCAGTTCGGGGGGAAGAAATCCTCAGTCCCTTGCACCAGAATTGCGTCTGGCCCTCGTTGAACTTGCCCTTCGGCCAGCGGTTAGTTTAAAACACCTTGGGAGCGTACCACGATGATTTCTATTATACGTGCGCGCATGTTTCATAAATGATTTTTTCCGGCCCGCTCTTTTCCTTCCTTTTTTGTGTTGTATTTTTTTCTTTGTCACCTTGCAGTTACGCTGTAAATCGAATCTCGTGGCAAATATATTGACTTTTGTATCGGAACGACGTGCGATATGTTGCCTGGTGCATGGCGCGCCCACCCCGACCGTATCTTTGCGACTCTTTTTCTATTGGCACCTTGCAAAAAAAGACAAGCGGACCCTCAAAATGTAAGAACAGATTGCTGAACCCGTCTGGGTTCAAACACAAAATTTACGTCTATTTTTGTGAGCACCAAGAACTCAGCAGCGATTCGATGGACACCAACGAGGACCGAACACACTCAGCAGAGTACATAGGGCGCGCACTCCCCCGGTTCCCACGCTCTGTTGCTGCCCTCGCGCCGCGCCAACGAACAGAAGCGAAAGGAAGGGGCGCGCCGCCTCTGACTGGACCGCGCCAAGCACTTTGTTGCGCCACGTGTTCCGACCGCTTGCTGATCTCCCGGTTCCTCCCAAACTGACGTGCCCTCGCTCCGCCCCAGCGATTGGCCGGCCCACCCGCCTCCGCCATTCAACCCGTATATCATATCTCGCAGGCATTATATTCAACATTCTTGTATATTTTGATATACACGTGAATAATCAAATATTTACTTGATATACAAATATACAGTTCTCACAGAATCTCCCTGGCGATTCCGGTGCCCTCTGCATGCGTTTCCCGGGCGCTTGGTTGGTGTTCCGCGCACCATGTTTAAAACATTTATAAAAACACCCTTCGCAAAAAAAAAAGGCGCGTGAGCGCTCCGTTTTTTGCGCCGAGCGCGTTCGTTGGTGGCGCCTCCAGCGTCCAGCCGACCAATCGCGCGCGCGCGCGGCCGACACGCCACTTGCTGCGCGAGCATTCAACCCCACGCCCGTCTCCGTCTACGTTTGCTTCGCATGCGAAGGAGCGTTCCCTCCCTCCACTTTGCAACCCGCACGCCCGACCGCACACCCCCCCCCCAGCGGCCCCATCTCGCTTAACAGACCACACCCGCAGCTACAGTAGCGAATGTCGATCGCGACGCACCGACAGCCGCAGCCCGCACGCTTCGCCATGCAACCGGCCGGCGCGTTCCTCAAGCGGTGCGCCGACGGACGCGACGACGAGTTCGAGACGGACGACGCGCTGCGCTCCATCGAGGCCATCGGCATGGGCAGCAGCTTTGAGCAGGAGCTGCTCGCGCTCGCCAAGCTGCAGCAGGTCCAGGGCCCGCTGCAGCCGGCGCACGCACAGGAGACGGACGCCGGCGCCGCGTTCCTCGAGAGCATCCGCCGCGGCCTGGACGACCTGACACGGAACGGAGATGACGACGACGACTCGGAGGACTCGGACGACGAGGACGACGACGACGACGACGACGAGGGCAGCTACTACCAGTCGAGCACGGGCAACACGTACTACTACGTGCCGGACGACAAGGTGGCCAAGGCGCCGCCGTCGCTCGACCTGTCCAACACGTCGACGGCCTCGGCCTCGTCGGGCTCGTTCGCATCCTCCCAGGCGCCCTGCGCGTCCCCCGCGCGGCAAGCCGAGGACGAGCTCATCTTCGAGCTCGAGATCTGACGAGCCAGCCTTCCCTAGTCAAGTCGCCTCCCCCCCATCACACAGAGAAGAGCTGTTTCCTTAGTATAGCAGTGTACCGTAGGAGTATTTATTAAAGAATTCGCGCACAAAGGTGTCGGCGCGTGGGAGGGCATAGTAAACCCTCCCCAACGCCGCGACCGTCGAATAAAGTGCCCATTTTTGGCCTCGCTACCTCGCTGTTCATGATGCCTTCATGCTCCAAAGGGTGGTGCTGTCTTTGCGCTCTCAGACTGTAAATATAGGCAAGACTAAAGTATCTCCTTCGCTCGCGTGACGGTGTCAACGCCGTGGACTTCCCACGACACCGTTGCCCGCCCGACCTTCCTCATCCGTTGCTATCGTTGTTCGAGCACGTTCTCGAACCGATGCGGTGCTGTTCGTTTGGCTGCAGGACGCAACGCCAAAGCAGTCAGCACGAGACAAGAATACTCAAGTACCCGACAAGAACACGCCAATCAACGCTCCATTACGCGACACAAACGCTACTCTTGACTCACCGACAAGAACTTCACCTGGTACTGCTGCATCTTGCCTTTCGATGCCGACACCCAAGCACAACTACGACAACGTATCACATCAACTACAACTACAGTAGCTCTCGCTCCACAAACACTCCCCCCGTTAAATACTACGAACATCCGTCAGCTCAGATCTCGTGCTCTTTGGCAAGCGCGCGGTCGTCGTCCTCCTCGTCGCCGGCGGTGCTGTCGCCGTCCTCGCTGAGCAGGTCGGACTCGGAGAAAGCCGAGAACTTCGGGAACTCGCTGTCGCGCACGAGCAGCTCCGTGTTGCGCCGCTCGCCGTCGCGGATCGTGTGCGGGTCGACGATGTCGTACTCGTCCGTCAGCGAGCTCATGCTGCTCGAGATGGACACGCCCGAGGACTCGGGCGCAAAGTCCGCCTTGGTGTAGATGACGCTCTCGGCGGACGCGAGCCGGACGTAGCGGCTCTGCTGCTCGAAGCTCGAGAACTCATCCTCGTCCTCCTGGCCCTCGACGATCGCGTGCGGCACGAAGTTCGTGCGCGCGGCGCGAGCCGCCGGCCCCGCCACCGGTTTCCGCGTCAGGCTCGCGTCCAACGTCATGGGCGAGGCCGGGTGGGTCTTGAGACTCGACGTGCTCGCCGTGGACGCTGCCAGGTCGACGACGCCGCTCTGATCTGGTCGGAACTGAGGGCCGAGCGCGAAGTCGGCCGTGGAAGACGACAAGCTGCTCATAGACAGGAGCGTGACCCCCGCTGCCGATGGCTGGTGGTTCACGCCCCGTGTCTGCGAGTCCGCGAGCATGACGATGCTGTTGTCCAGATTCTCGGAGCCGCCGCCCAGGACAGTGATGCTGTTCGAGGTGGTCGGAGTTAGGTGCGACGAGTACGTGCGACTCGCAAAGTGCATGCCGGAGCTCTTGCCCAAGCCTGCCGGCACGGCAAACATGGCGCCGTCGGCGCCGAACGTGCTTCGGTACGGTTCGCGGTCGAGCATGCGACGCTTGCGCACGCGGTGCGCGATGAAAACTGCGACAACCACGATCCCGACGGCCGCAGCGCCAATGAGCACGGCCATCACGACAACGTCCGAAGACTTCTTCCCAGATGATGTGGTCGTGGCGGAGCTGGCAATCGAGCCCCCGCTGCCGCTTGACGACGCAGCGGCAGAGCTCGATGGCGTAGGCGTGGCTGACGACGACGCGCTGTCTGTTGACGTCTCCTTGCTGGATGACGAAGACGACGCCGACGACCGCAAGCTGCTGGCCGCCGACCCACTGCTTGACGCAGTAGTCGCCGTCGTCTTGACGATCGGGGTGACCGTGCCTGCGACGTTGCTGTCGCTGCTGTTGCTACCACCAGTCGCGGTTGTCGACGGAGTGGCTGTCGTAGAGCTAGGTGTGGCGGTCGTACTACTCGGGGCCGTCGTGGTCGTGCTCGGAGCCGAAGTCGCTGCGCTGGAAGTAGAACCGCTGGAAGAAGAGCTGCTGCTAGAGTCTAATACTCGTCCCAGACATGATAAAAATCAGTCAGCAAACCACACCTCCCAACACCACGTGTGCTCCCATAGTAGACAACGCACCACAGATCGTGTAGGTGTCGCTGTAGGGGCAGGCGCCGTCGACCAGGTCGTAGCACGAGAAGCTGCCGGTGCTTAGCAGGTACATGCAGGGCGGGCAGTCGGCCGTCTCGCGGTCGCACTCGCTCTCGCCATTGGCGATGCACATGCTCGACGCGCACACGTCGCTGTTCGCGGCCTGCACCACGCCATGCGTCGAGCTGGCGAGCGCCGCCGCGAACATGGCGACTGCCACGACCGCCCGCCGCCGCCGCTGCGCCTTACACTTGGTCTGCGTCGCCATCCTCTGTCGGTAAGCGCGCGTAAATCGGCAACTGGCCGATTGATCAGGTGCGTATGGAATTGTACAGCCTGGCGCTGTGTAGGATAATAGCCCTCTGCTCGCGCTGTCCGCGATCCGAGACGCGCCGACGTGCTCGGGAGCGTCAACGGAGATCCAGGCGACGAACGCAAGCCGCTTTCTGCCGATTCGTGGCGGACGGAGACCGAGTGGCGATGTGTAAGTCTCCCGGTAAGACGCCCGCGTCAGCGCGAGTGCCGCCGCCAGTCTGTTACTATATGGCAATGCGCTCCGACTATCGCCGGTCCCGATAGAGGCTGGCGCCTATCGGTATTAACACACGACCAAATGGCCACCGTAACTCTGACTCCCGTACTGTTGAGCGCTGGGAAGGGAGTGCGACGCCGTAAAGGGCGGCGGACATCTACAGCCTGTGGAACCGTATCACCACGGCGACGGCGTGCTGTCCACCGTCCGGTTCAAAGTGGCCATGCGTAATGTAGAAGTGCCGGCGGCATCTATTATAGCCGCGCTTTTTCATACCGCCACGGTCTGTCGGTCAGACAGTGGGCGTTGGCGTTCGTTCAGTCTGACCATAGTGAAACCAGGTGATTTGGGGAACGGCAGAGAGTTGGAGCAAGCACTTGAATTGTGGGTACAGGGCAGAACCGGGTACCGCGCCAAATATTTTTTTTCGAAGCGTGGAGTTAGTTGCTGGGGCAAATGTATGGACAATTGTATGGACGGAGCCAACGCGCGCGGAAGTGCAGTATAAGCGTGATTTTCAGCGAAATATCGCGTTTGGGGCGGCAAAACAGCATGCGGCCAAAATTTCATGGCGGCGTCTCCAATGCCGACGTCGAATCGACACGACGCGCTCGGCTGCGGAAGTGTTGAAGGCAAGTGGCCTTTACACGGAGCGGAGGGAGCGTGATGCGGCGGCGAAGGGGTGCGACTACCGGGGTGTAACTTCGAACTGTAGAGGCGCGGGCAATGCGCGGACCAAGCCCCGCCTCTTCCTGTTCAACTTGTCAAACGTGACGTGTCACTTCAGGCCGAGATGCGCGACATCGCAACCATGATCACGTCTTCCGCATTGGGAGGTTCCCCGAACGTACTGTGCACACGTAGAACCCAGGCGGACGTGGGTGGGAGGCGGACGCTCTGCATACAATGGACGGATCAACTCAAGCTGAGGCCAGCGCCGCGCATGTCATTGAGACCGCGCAAGTGCAGCAAATCGTCAACAGCGCATTACATGTAGGGGCCTGACTTGCACGGACAGCACAACACACAAGCGTAACCACACGCGTCGCTGTCAACTCTGCACTCAATCAAACACACCGCTTCAAGGCCCCAAAGGCGTTAGGCAAGCGTAGGTACTCGAACGACAATCCCTCTAGGGGTCGCACCGATCCCGGAGTAGCCGGTGGGCTGTTGGCCCGTTCCTTCATACGCGCGGCACGCCTGGAGCTGCCGGGTTCCGCTTGATCTTCTTGCGCGCGTCCTCGTACTCGGTCATGCCGTGTCCGCTCCCGACGACGCCCACGCGTCCGTTCACTGTGTCGGGCGACGCGAACATGCTCGTGCCGCGCTTGGAGAGCACGCCGCTCGCGCCCTTGACCTTCTTCTTGATCGCCTTGTGCTGGAACACCTTCCAGTCGTGCTGCTTGAGGTTGCGCTCGTTGTCAATGTTCTTGTGGCGGTTCAGGCTCTTGATGGCGCGAATGCGCTTGCGCTTCCGCTCCTTCTCGGCCTCGCTGTCCGTCGGCAGGATCTGCAGGTTTTCCGGGATCTTGATGGGCTTATCGATGATGGCGGCCGCGGGCTTGATCGTGGCAGGCTTCGTTGTCGCGAGACTGGCAGCGGGCGCCGCTGCGGACGGCGCCGCGTCCGCCACCGACGCAAGGGGGCGCAAGTACTCGTACGGCACTTCCTCCGAGTTGCCGTAGCCATCAAAGAGCACCTGGAAGCCGTGCGCCGTCACTTTAGTCACGGAGCACGTGTAGTACTGCGAGTCCACATAGTACTTGGCCTCGCACTTGAAGCCTTCAGTGATGACCGCCTTGTCCGGCAAGTCCGAATGCTTGCTGTCGACGTCGACTGCGCGAAGCGACGTCGCTGACAGCTCGTCGCGGTTGCCAAACCCAAAGTACACGACGTTGTACGTGTCGCTCGCGGTCAGCGACTCCACGTACGCCGGGTACCACGTGCCCTTGGACTGCGCCTCGACCACGGCGCCCGGGCTGAACAACAGCTCTGTTCATTCGCACCACAATGAGATCACGGCGAAGTTATTAGTGCAAGTGTCAGCGCAGAAATAGCGGCGTTAGATGCGCTTCTAGGCGGTAACAAGCGTGGGAGCGATATGCATCAGCGGTCTCGTCTCCTTGCTCGAGTTGTGGTTGGTTACCTGGAGCTAACGTCGCGGCGGCCGGCTGCTGCTGCGCTTCCTCCTCTAGTGCGCCATTACCACCCGCATTTGCGGCGCCTCTGCCTAGCTTCAGTTCAATCTATCACGCCAAATATTCACGGTCGTAAGCTCTTCATTACCGTCCAATCAGGCACCAACCAGTCGCGTGTACTCGCTCGAACGCACCGCTTCCTTCGTGAGGCGGATGACCTCCACGAGGTCCGCGGCGATGCCCAGGAACTCGGCATTCTCCGGTTCGGTCTGCAACAGCTCGTGGATGTTCTGCAGCTGCTCCGTGAACGTCACGAGCCGCGTCTGCAGCTCCTCCAGGCTCGTGTCGCTCGCCGCCGCCATTATTATCGTTCGCGCTCTTGCTCTCGTGGGTCGGAGGGGTTACGCAAAAGTTACGCGGCATAACCAATTTGGTAAATACCAGTATTTTCAGTTGATACCGGTTTTGACTTGGATCGGGCAGGTGACGCGAAGGTCGCGCGAGCACCTGGGGCTTTCCCCTTCGACGAGAAAACGCGGAAATCCTTCCGATACCCAGGTACATCTCGAGAAAGGCGCGCGTGCGGGTTGAGCACCTGCGAGCGGGGGAGTTGCGGGGGCGACCAGAGAGAACGGAGGGCGAACCTAGCGAGGCCGCGGTCAGCTTTAAGGTGCGCGCACGTTGTGCGGGGCGTACGGCGGCAGCAAACGTGCGTGCTGAACGATTGTAGCAGTGACGGAAAGGACGGCAATACTGAGTTTTACCTCGTGTTCGCGTGTGTGGACAGAGCGCTTTGGAGTAGGGCGGACGAGTGAATCGAGCGAGCGACTGGTAACGATGAAGAAGCTGGTGATCAAGCCGTACCGGCAGAATATGGGCATGGACCTGGCGCGCGCGCAGGCGATCTGGGCGTCGCTCCGCAGTGCCATCAACGAGATCTTCTCGCACAACGCCAGTCTGCTGTCGTTCGAGGAGCTGTACCGGTGGGTATCGCTGCTTTCCGGTGTGGTCGCTTGGGGTGGAACGACTAATTGTGCTGGCGTCCGTGTGATGAGAGCAGAAACTCGTACAACCTGGTGCTGCACAAGCACGGGGACCTGCTGTACGACGGCGTCATCGGCGTCATCACGGAGCATTTGGAGGAGACGGCGGCGGAGGTCGGTAGCGCGTCGGACGACCAGCTCTTGGTCGTGCTCAACCACAAGTGGACCGACCACCAGATCATCATGACGATGGTGCGCGACATCCTCATGTACATGGTACGTGATCCCCCAAACCAGCTGCATCATCACGAACGTTCACGGTAGATCGCTCGAGTTACGTTGCTGAATATCCGCGGACGTGCGTGATGGTGCGACGTAGGATCGAACATACGTGACCCAGAAGCGCAAGGCGCCCGTGTACGACAGCGGTCTGTACATCTTCCGTGACACGATCGCGCGAAACCCGGCGATCCGCGAGCGCCTGCGGAACCTGTTGCTGCGTAACATTGAGCTGGAGCGTAACGGCGAGCTCATCGACCGGGGACTGATCAAGAGCATTCTGCGCATGCTCGTCGACCTAGGCGTACACGCCAACACGGTGTACGAGGACGACTTTGAGTGCTATTTCCTCGAGCGCACGCTGGAGTTTTATCGCGCCGAGGCGCAGGCGACGCTGGATATGACAACATGCCCCGAGTATCTTATCCAGGCTGAGAAGCGGCTACTCGAAGAAGGACAGCGTGTGACCAACTACCTGAACTCGACCACGGAGCACAAGCTAAAGGCAATCGTGGAGACGCAGTTGATCAAGAACCAGGCGAAAGCGCTCGTGGAGATGGAGAACTCTGGCTGCATTGCGCTCTTCCGCGATGACAAGGTCGATGCTCTGCGTCGCATGTACACGTTGTTCCGCCGCGTCCCGAGCGTGCTCAACGAGATCAGCGACTGCGTGTTCAACTACATCAAGTCGCATGGAGAAGAGCTGGTCAAGACACAGTCGAATCCCGAGACGGCGCTCGACGCCGCGCAGTTCGTTGAGAAGCTGCTGTCCCTGCGCGAAAAGTTCGTCGTGTTCCTCTCGCAGTGCTTCTTTGACGACCCGCAGTTCCACAAGAGCATCAAGCAAGGGTTTGAAGGCTTTATGAACACTAGCACCGTGTGCGCCGGATATTTGGCGCAGTACCTGGACGAGCTACTGCGCGCGAAGAACCGGCTTGAGGAGGAGATGGATACGCGAGTGACGCAGGTGATCGCATTGTTCCGGTACCTGCAAGATAAGGATGTGTTCGAGGAGTTTTACAAGCTGCTGCTCGCCAAGCGATTGCTGAATGCTCGCGGAACATCGGATGAGGCGGAAAAGCTGGTGATTTCGAAGCTCAAGGCTGAGTGCGGCTACCAGTTCACATCCAAGCTGGAAGGCATGTTCAAGGACATGAGCATCTCGAAGGACCTGATGGAGTTGTACCGAAAGGTGACGGCCGCAAACACACGTCAAGCGAATGCGACCAGTCTTCTTCAGTCGAACGACTACCTGCTAGACCCGTCGTCGGCGCTTGCTCCTCCTCTGTCGGTCCAAGTGCTCACGAGCGGCTTTTGGCCAACGGAGATGGCGCCCATGTGTGCACTCCCGCAGGCGCTGACGAAGATGATTGCGTCATTTGAGACCTTCTACCTTGCGCGCCACAACGGGAGAAAGCTGGCGTGGCTGGTGAATATGGGCACTGTCGACATGCGCGCCACGTTCTTTGGAGGCGTGGAAGAAGGAGGAGGCAGTAGGCACCGCCACGAGCTCAGTGTGTCAACGTATCAAGCGGTCATCTTGATGCTCTTCAACCAAAAGCCCGTGTGGACCTACAAGGACCTTTCCGAGTGGGCGCGTATCGAAGCGAGTGATCTGAAGCGTCATCTCATTTCGCTCTGCACACCCAAGTACAAGATCCTGATCAAGAGCTCCAAGGGCAAGCGCATCGACGAAGAGGCCGACACGTTCACCGTCAACGACTCGTACAAGTCCAAGTTGCATCGCGTGCGGATACCGTTGGTGTCGCAAAAGGAGTCGTCACTGTTGCCGGCGATGGCCGGCATCGCCTCGAAGCACCCCGTCGACGCGCTGCCACCGACGGTCGCGGAGGACCGCAAACATCTCGGTACGTTGTCTATGCTGTTCTCATTGTCGTGCATTGCTGGAAGCTAACCTCAATATGTGCACGCTGACCAAACTGATGTGGCCAACAACAGTCGAAGCGGCGATTGTGCGCATCATGAAGACGCGCAAGCAGATGCCGCACAACCAGTTGATCGCCGAGGTGACGCGGCAGATGGCCGGGCGCTTCACGCCGTCGCCGCAGCTCATCAAGCTGCGCATCGAGAGCCTGATCGAGCGCGAGTACCTCCAGCGAAGCCCAGCCGACCGGCGGGTGTACAACTATTTAGCGTAAACCTCACGGCGAGAAGCGAGCGAAGCGATCCGGACGACCGGAGTCGACGAGCACGCGCTCCGTTTTTTCGCGTTGGATGTTTTTCATTTTGGCTGGCGAATGACCCGTGCGGTTAGAAGGAGTAAGTAGTGGCAGTAATAGCATGCGCGTTTTTCAGAGTCTCAGGTATGCCTGCGCGCAGAAAATCGAGGAACGCAGTCTAAGACTGCGGATCCCACTTCAAGTCGCCGATGTTGAAGTGACACGGATTGATCACTCAAAGTTTGGCGAGTACCGTGACCGCCGTAAAAACACGCGTCCAATAAGTGCGCATGCGAACTTTACGCGCGCGCGCCGCCTCGTGGCGCGCCATAAAGTTGGTACCTCAGAGTACAGCGTCTTTCAATACGATCATCGACATCACTTCTATCATACAACAAACTCGAAATGTTCAATCACTGTCCTTAAAACGAGGGATCGCGTGGTTTGCAGTCCGCTTCATAGCGACGGGCAGCGCTTATCCTCTCGGGCGGCTCACCAACACGGGTCGGGTAGTTTTGCGCCTCGCCTTCCGTTGCCCCGTCGTCCGACCGCCGGACGCGCTCACGGACTGGCCGAACGCGCCGTTTAATCCATCCTCTCCCCTCCCTCGCGGCGTCCTCGAGCAAGGGGGGAACAGCAGTAGCAGCAGCAGCAGCAGCTTCTTCGCCTCCTCCTTGTCGACCCATGGCCGACAAGTGGCTCTCTCACCGCGTGCAGGGGGCCGCGACCGGTCCGGAGCTGCGCTCCGTGGCCGTGCAGCCGCTGTCATCCACGCTCATCCACCACTTCCAGGTGCCGGCTTCTTCTTCTACTACTACTGCTACTGCCGCGGCCAGCGCCAAGGCTGCGATGGCGCTGCGCGCGCGGGCAACCAGCGCGACGGCGCCGTCGCTGCTTGCGCGCGTGCTGCGCCGCCAGCAGTGGAAGCTGCACGCCGCGTGGCTGGTGCTCGCGTTGTCCTTCGCGCTCTTTTGCCTCGCGGACGCCAGGCAGCCGCGAGCCGCCGACAGCGAAGGCGGCGCGTCCAAGCGCGCGGCGACGTCGTCCGCGTCGGCTGGCGCCGCGTCGTTTGCGAGCGAGCAGCTTTACATTGTGCTCGTGAGCATCCCGGTGCTGGACAAGGTGCTGCCGCTCAAGAACCTGGCCGAGGAGCTGCTCTACCGCGGCTACCGCATCGGCTTCGCGCTGCCAGAGGTTCGTGGGCCTCCTGCTCTCTTGCTGTGCTGTCGGACCCGACCGTTGATTCGTTTCAATGGGGCTAACCTCGCTCGGTATGGACCGACAGAACTGCCGGCACTGGGTCAGCGACCTGGACGGGCTCGAGTTCATCTCGCTCGGCAACATCGTGCCCAAGGGACGCGGCAACTTCCGGGATCTGGGCGAGCTCCAGGCCATTGGCGCGTACGAGAGCTACCTGTCGACGCTGCGGTTCTACAGCTCCTTCCAGCGGCCCATGCTCGCGGCGCTGCTTGAGGACCTGGAAGACGACCGCCCGGACCTGCTGATCGTGGACCGGCACTCGTTCGCGGGCTTTGACGCCGCCCACACACTCGAGCTGCCCTACGTGGTCAACAACCCGCACCTCTTGCTCGACATGGACGCGCCCCCAGCCTACGTGCCCGCGCCTTTCACCAACTACTCCATGCACGTACGTCTCTCTCCCTGCAAAACGCTCCTGTGTTGCTGCTGAGACAATGCCGTCTAACGATTCCGCCCACCTTTGCGTGACTATTTGAACAGACGCCGAGCGTGCTGGAGCGGTGTCTGAACGGCTACTATCGCCTGCAGTTCCGCCTGGCGCTCGTGCGCGCTTTTGGCGACGTGAACCAGGCGCGCGCGGACTTTGGGCTCGCACCCGTGCACGACAAGAACGAACTGCTGGCGCACCAGCTCGTGCTCGCCAACTCGGCCTTTGGGCTCGAGGCCGCGCGGCCCATGGCGCCGCACTTCGCCATGGTCGGCCTCCTGCGCTCGCGCTCGCTGCTCGAGGCGTCCCAGTCGAGCTCGACGATAGAATCAAGCGCGTCTGGACGGCATTCGCTGCCCGCGGCGCTCGTGAACTGGCTCGAGCAGGGCCATCACCTCAAGGATGAGCGCCAGACCGCGTTGAAGGCCAACGACCTCGTGTACATCAGCTTCCCGCCTGACGTGCCGCTCGCGCCCGAGCTTGTCGTGCAGCTGGTACATTACCCCGGTCCTGTATCCGTATTCTGGATTCATGGTACTCACCGATGACTCGTGTACGTGCCGTGTGAATATGATGTGGTGTAGCTGGACGCGCTTGAACGCGTTGACGCGCGGCTGCTGTGGAAGGTGACGCTCCAGGAGCGCGCGGCGTTCGACCTGCGCACCCGGCCGCGCGACTCGGTCTTCTTCCTGGGCGAAGGCGACCTCTCACCGGGTGCCGCCGACGCCGCTGTGCTCTCTCGAGTTCGTGTGTCGGCTGTGCTAACGCCTGGCAACCTGCCCACTGTCCAAGAAGCGCTCGTTGCCGGCGCGCCGATCGTCGGCATCCCCTTCTCGGCCGACCAGGTGAGTTCCTCCCCGTCAGTATTGATCACGAGGGACCCACAAGCTCACATACTTACTTGCATGCATGTGTTGCAAAACGTCCGGTCAGTGGGAGAACGTGAACGCCGTGGCTCGTGCTGGCGCCGGCCTGACGCTCGAAGGCGCACAGTTTTCGGCGCAAAGCATGCACGAAAGCATCCAGCGACTGCTATACGAGCCGACGTTCACGCGGGCGGCAAAGCGGCTCGGACAGATCGTGTCAGCCGCGGGCGGTTCCTCCCGCGCGGCGGATGTGATCGAGGCCGTGCTGATGACGGGACAGCTCGGGGCCGGCGATGCGTCCTTCCTGCTCCCCATGCGCAACCTGCAGCCGCTGTACAAGACGTACCTCGTGGACGTGTACTTTGTCTACGGGGTGATCCTGTGCGGCGCGTTCGTGATCCTGCGCACGTTCCTGGCGGTCGTGCTCGCGGTCTTCCAGCCGCTCGTGGACGAGCTGGACCTGGAAGACCTGGAGGAGGACGAGCGCGCGGCGCTAGCCGAGGCGACCGGCACCAACGCGAACGCGAACGCGAACGGCGCCCCCGAGCACGGCGGCAGGCGCAAGACGGCGTATTAGACCGCGGTAGCGGAGCGGATCAGACGACCCCTTCTTGGAGATGGGACCGTCTCCCCATCGAGACAGGAAAACAGACACACGAGCGGAGAGAGAGTGAGCATGGGCAATACAGGGACAGTTCGACCACCATGAGGGTCTGAATTGCCTGGACAATTGGGAATGTAGGGGGATGATGTGGAGGTCAATGCAACGAGTGGCTGTTGCCACAATGGGCGGCTGCGGCACGGATTGCGTACAGCTCGATTGTCTGTACTGGTACAGTACACGGCGATGTTGCGGTTTGTATCCACCGATGACTGACTTCTTGGCGTGACGCGCCGCGGTGACTGGTCAGGTGGGTATCTTGACGAATGCTATACTTTCCTGGGTCGGAACAACTTGCCATTTTAACACTCGATGTTTGTATGCGCATGAATATTATTTGTTGGACCGTGGAGTAACTGTCGAGCATTCTGACTCCCTCCCCGACCCCACAGCAGAGTACTCACCCCATACTGAACGCTATATAAAAATCGGCGCCCGACAGTGTTCAGTCCAGTATAGTATACCGGCGGATCCCATTCGAAGATCCAGTCGCACATCGAGTCTGCTGATTGGTTTAAAGAACATATTCACCCTTTTGATTGGCTAAAACGCGCCACACGAGATGTCACCAGCACCGCCAACGGGGCATCTCCCCTTCATACTACGGTTCACTATGGGGCGCGTCCCCCCTTCTCTATGTATTTTTTTCTTTTTTTCCAAGCCTTTCCGCTCTTTTACATGGCGTTTGAGTGTAGAGCGCCGTAGTGTTCAGCGTCGTCATACAGTATCGCCACCGAACCAACTAGGCACGGCCGGTCTCGTCATTATTAGCGCCGGTGCGTTCGATAAAGAAGAGCAGCGCTAAGCAGCATTCCTCCCAACCAGCCCCTCCGCTTCTACGCCTGGGGGAGGGCGCGCCGCTCGACCGTCCGAGGTACGCGCGCGCTTGGTGGGCGCCGCCACGTCGGCGCGGGACTAGCATCAGACCCGTTCGCCCTATCAAAGTAGAGAGACTTCCAAGCGCGGATAAGAAGACGAGACACGCCTTCATCTACTAACACCACAGCAGGGAAAGCGAGGGCGATGGAGGGCGGCAAGCGCGAGGCCGAGCCCGAGGCCGCGCCGCCGCCGCAGACGCCCTACGCCAAGCTCGAGACGCCCGTCAAGCTGCGCACGCGCGAGTTCCACAAGCAGGACACCTTCAACAGCGACGAGGTCGACGTGGACGCAGTTTCCCCCGTCCCCGACGCTCGGAGGAGGGCGACGACGGGCGGCGGGAGCGTCTCGCCGAGCCACCCGGGCGCCGTCCGGGTCAGCGGCGCGGACGCCATGGCGCGCGACATCCAGGCGGCCGACCGCAGCAATACCAGCGACAACTTCGAGGGAGCGGAGGAGGACGAGGACGACGACGATCCCGTGGACGAGGCCACCGTCCACTTGAGCTCCATGCAGCAGCAGCCCGACGGACATGGCGAGCACCCGCAACAACAGCGCAATCACCATCATCATGAGCAGCAAGACAAGGACCCACAGCAGCTGCCGTCGACCTACCTGAACGGCCAGTTCCAGCTCAACTCGTACTTCTCGGTGCGGCTGCTGCGGTCCGCGCAGCTCGTGGTGGCGCTCGACCTGGCGGCACTCGCGTGCTTCTACTTCTACCGGCGCGACGCGACCATCGAGCACGGTGGCATCTGGGTGCCCGCGCCCATCGAGATGCTGCTGTCCACCGAGCACAGCTGCCGCACGACTGTCGCGCTCGCCGCGCTCGTGTACCACCTCTTCCCGGCGATCGTCGTCCTGGGGCTGCCCGCGTCCGGGCTGCGCGTGTTCGAGCCCTTCAAGCGCGAGCAGCGGATCGACCGAGGGGGACGGCTGCAAAAGGTCAAGCGTACCATCTTCTTGCAGGTCTGCGAGCTCGTGGGCGTCTTCATCTTCCTCTACCTGGCCATCGTCACGGGCTTCTTCGTCTACTTCTTCACGAGCGGCCGGCTGTTCGCCGACTGCGACGGCAACCTCGCCGTCTACCTCTTCTGCGTCGGCGCCGTGCTCGTTTATGCGCTGGTCTTCGTCGCCGTGCGCTGCTTCGCGCGATTCCGCGAGCACCTCAAGATGCAGCTCGGCGCCTTCAAGGAGAGCGACCAGACGGGCGACGTCAAGGCGCACGTGCTGCGTTCCAAGCGCCGCCGGAGGCGCCGCCGCCAGCACCTAAAGCACCAGGCGTCCATCAACAACGACGGCAAGCACAAGACGACCAAGAACAACGACCCAGAGGTCGTCGCGCCGTCCGCACCGCCGCCCACGCTGCCCTCCAGGTCGCAGCTCGTGCAGGAGGTGCGCAAGCGGCTCTTCCGCGGCGCGCAGCTCGGAGACCTGAGGCTCTTGAAGCGTTCGCTGCGCGTGGCGCGCACGCACCTGGGCGGCGACTTTGCGCGCGAGCTGTACGCGGACCCGTCCATGGTCTTCGGCGTCTTCGGGTTCGCGCGCAAGAACCCGCTGCACGTGGCCGCGTACCAGGGCAACCTCGCGGCCATGGACCTGCTCATCCGCGTCGGCGGACTCAACGTCAATGCCTTCGACAAGGTCTCGCGCGTGCGCCTGAGCACGGGTGACCTCTTCTGGTACTTCGCGCGCTTCCTCATCCCCAAGCCCGTCGTGTCCGCCGACGAGGCGTACGCGTCGTCCATCTTCAAGACGACGCTCGTCACGCCGTTGCACTGCGCCGTGTCCACGGGCCGCCTTGAGGCCGTGCGCTGGCTGATCGAGCGCGGCGCCGACGTGAACCTGTGCTCCAAGTCGTCCTACCGCGTCGAGCACAAGCTCCCGCCTCTGTTCCTCGCCGACAACCCCGAGATCGTGCGCGTGCTGCTCGTAAACGGCGCCAACCACCTCGCCATCCCCGACCCGGGGCACATGAACACGCTCACGGTGCTGCAGCTCGCCTACTTGCGCGGCAACTACGCCGTCGCGCAGGTGCTCGAGGACTGGGGCGGCGACGTGGCGCTGACGCCGCTGCATGCCGCCGCCGCACGGAACGACGTGGCGATGATCCGCTCCTACTTGCGGAGAAGAGTGAACCCCGACTGCCTCGGCGAACTCGGATACATCGGCCTCAACAAGCGCACGCCACTGCATTGGGCGGCTGTCAACGGCGCGGTCGACGCCGTCGAGATCCTGCTGGACGCCGGCGCGGACCCAAACTTCCCGGACGGGCGAGGACGGACGCCGCTGCACTGGGCTGCGCGTGTGAACCGCCTGGACGTTGTGCGGATGCTGCTCTCCCCCGAGCGCAACGGGTCCAGCGGCAGCGTGGCGGACCCCAACGTGGTGGACGAGAGCGGCATGACGCCCATTCTGTGCGCTGCCTGCGCGGGCGGCACGACGCGCGAGATGTTCGCGGCACTTACCGCCGCAGGAGGAGACATCAACTTCCCGCTAGCGTCCACTGGTGACACGGCGCTGCACTTGGCCGTCAAGCTTGAGGACTTGCAGACGGCGCTGTCGCTGCTGAGTCTGGGCGGCGACATGATGCGCACCAACCGCGACGGACTGCGCGCGATCGACTGCACGACGTCCACGCGGCTGCAGTTCGCGCTCAAGCGCGCGGCCGGACACCGCGATGTTATGATCAGCTACACGCACTCGCACAAGGAGTTCGCGCTCAAGCTGCGCAAGTCGCTCGAGGCCGCCAACATCACCGTCTGGCTCGACCTGATGGACCCGAGCGGCATCGGCGGCGGCTCCGTCTGGCGCGAAGAGATTGCGCGAGGCATCACCAACGCCGCCGTGGTGCTCTGCGTTCTCACCGAAGACTACGCGCAGTCCGAGTGGTGTCTTAAGGAGCTGGCGCTCGCCAAGCAGGTGGGCACGCCCATCCTCGCGCTGTCGACGGAGCGTGCGCCCATCTCCGAGGAGCTCCAGGTGTATCTGTACACGCGGCAGCTCGTGCCTTTCGAGCCGGCCATCACAAGCATCAAGCGTGTCGCCGCCAGCGACAGCGGTGACAGCGGCGAAGAGGCCAGCAGTGCCAGCAAATCGACGGTCGTGCGGTACACGTACGACGAGGAGGCGTACAAGAACCAGCTGACGATGCTGCTGGACGGCCTGCGCGACGAGATCGAGAAGCGAAAAGTGGGCGACATGAAGCGCAACCACTACCTGCGCCGCCAAGAGACCATCCAGCAGCAGCTCGCTATGTCGTCGAGCGGCAAGAAGTGGATGCTGCAGCACGCGGCGTCAGGAACGAGTCACAAGAGCCGCGGCGGCAGCTCCAAGCGGCTGCTCATGGAGTACTCGAGCGGCCAGCAAAAATTCGACGAGCGCGCGCTCGAAATGTCGTCCACGCTCACAGCCGCGTACGAGAGCGGCGGTGGCGTCGGCGACTTCACACAGAACGACAGCGTGTTCGACTCGTCTCGGTCCTCCTTCTCCTTGATCGACACGGCGCTGATCAACAACATCAGCAGCAACATGGCGGAGCTCGGCATGGCGCCCGTGCCGATCGGGAACAGCCGAGGTCCGCGGCATCGCGTCGGCGGCTCGAGCCGGTCGATTCGCTCGGTGGGCAGCAGCAACAACGGGGGGTTCGCGAGCACTCATGGCGGCGGGCGGCGACTCAACTTCGACTTTGGCGCCGGCCCAAGCGGCGGCATGAGCCGCGTGAGCAGCGCTAGCAGCATCAGTAGCATGAACGACGAAGGGTACGGCGTCTCCGACAGCATCGTCATGGACACGGGTGGCTACTACTTCCACAAGCCCAACCTGGCCGAGTTCCGCGAGCGGCAGGCGTCCGGACCAGGCAAAGAACAAGCGCGTCCGAACGGGGGCAAGTGCCGAGCCAACGGCTCGAACGGCGCCGCCGAGAACCCGTACGTGAGCGAGAGCATCGTCGAGTCGTTCCAGGAGCTTGCGACGGCCACGGCGGGCGGCGAGCAGTTCGTCTTCATCTGCCACGGCGACTACCACTACCGGTTCGTCAAGAAGCTGTGCGTCGAGCTGTGCCGCGAAGGCGGGCTGCGCTGCTTCGTGGACCGCAAGCACCTGCTCGCGCGCCAGGAGACGGGCGACACGGACGTCTCGACCGCGTTCACGGCGAGGGGCAGTCGTACGCTTGCCGACACGACCATCAGCAGCAGCGGCGCCACGACGGACAGTCGGCACCACCACCACCACCACGGCGAGGAAGACCTGTCCAGACGCATCCACGAGGCCAAGGAGGCCATCCTCAAGTGCTCGGCGTTCGTGCTGCTCGTGTCCGAGAAGACGCTCGCGAGCGAGCTCGTGCGCGACCAGCTCGCGTTCGCCGAGGACAAGGGCAAGAAGATCCTGCCCGTGGTGGTCGACCGGCTCGAGTTCTCGCTCGACATGAAGTACTCGCTCGCGCGCAGCGAGTTCTTCCACTTCTTCTCCAAGGGCGACATGATGGGCTTCGACCGGTCGCTCGCGCGGCTGCTCGACGCCGTGCGCGAGGAAGTCTATGGTATCAGCATCGACACACGGCAGCAGCAGCTCAAGCAGCAGCAACAGAACCGGGTGCCGCTGCCGTCCATCGCGACCTCGGCGCTCGACGAGGACGAGCACTACTACTACAACGAGGACGACGACGACAACGCCACGTCGCAGTACTCGGCCCAGTCGTTCCGCAGCTTCGTCGGCGCGGACTTCAGCAGCACGGGCGGGGGAGCGCGCCCGACGACGCCCGGTAGCGGGCTCCGCGGCGGGTTCAGCGACCTGCGCGAGAGTTTCGTCGCGGAGGGCGCCGACGGTGGCGAAGTGGACCCCGCGCTGCTCTCGCAGCACTACCAGGCGCCGACGGTGGCGTCCGCGTCGATGGCGTCGCTGCGTCGGCGGCGGCGGATGAGCTCGCCCACGTACCATGGCGCCGCCGGGTTCAGCGTTGCCAGCTCGCGCGGCGAGGCGGCGGCGGCCGCGGGCTTCGGCCTGCCGCCGACGCGCTTGTCGCAGTCGTTCGTGGACATGTCGTCCACTCGCGCGGCGTCGCTGCACCCGACGGGCTCGACGCGCGGCATGGCGTCCGACATGAGTCTGTCGCAGTCCATCATCGGCAACTTCTCGTCGATCGTCGGGCGCATCTCGGACGACGACCTGGACGACGACGAGCTGGACGACGACCTGTCCTTCGCCAGCATCCGCGACGAGGACCTCGACGACTACGACGATGGGTACGACGACGACGCCGCCAGACACTTCAGCACCGGCAGCAGTCGCGGAGGAGGGGGAGGCGCGTACTACGGCGCCGGCTCGGACGACGACTACGCCATGTCGTCCACGCGCACGTGGGCGCAGCGGTCGCCGGTGCTCGCGCCCGTGGCGCGGCACCAACACGTGATTGGTATCATCAACGAGGACGGCGACTTCGAGGCAGCCGAGCGGCAGACGGAGGCCCGGCGGCGCCTCCGTGCTGGGGACCGGCGGGAGCAGCGCTCGGGCTCCATCAGCATCCTCGAGGAGCCCGCGGACACGACCGCGGACGCCGCCGCCGCCGCCATCGACGCCATGCTCGCCGCCCCTGCCCGCAACTGAGGAGGGATGCGAGACGAGATAACATTCGACTTGCATTGTGTTGGGGGACTTGTCGAGAGCAGTGAGCGAGTGATATGCGTTGACCCCGCGAGTTAGGAGACGGTTTTGACCTTTGCGATTAGCTTACAGTAATGTTAATTATGACAGCATGTTGAATTTTGAATTCTGTACGCTAATCACATCGTGCTTTTTGGGTTTTGAATCTTGGGTTTTACGTTTGATTTTTTGACGCAAAAATGATGAATACGACTACCGAAGTTTATTATAATTCAAAATAGCGCTATATCAGTAGTACGTCATTTTTGTAAAACTAAGAAACAATCGAAATGTTGAGAGCAGGCTCGATTCTAACCGACATGTTCGAAATGCTGTCCTCGTCCCTCCACCGTCCGCAACTTTACGATCCTTTCTGTTGCTAAAAACAATCGAAACACCCTCCCAACCTCCAGCTGTACACAGCTCTTCACCGGTCGGGATCTGCTCCACAATGGAGCTCGAGCTCGTCGTGTGCAGCTCCTCGGGCAAGCCCATCTTCCACTACTCGCCGCCGTCCGCCGCTACCGCCAGCTCTACCTCTCCCTCCTCCTCCTCGGACGCGGCGGCGTTCGTGAGCTCGCTGCAAGGGCTCGTGGCCTTCGTGGCCCACACGCAGGGCCAGGCGCTGCAGGAGCTCGAGGCGGCGCACTGCCGCTGCGTCTTCCAGAGCGCCGACAACCTGACGCTCGCGGCCATCGAGCGCCTCCCGACCCACGCGGACGGCCGCACCGGCGAGGAGCAGCGAGGCGCGGAGCCCGCGGCGGCCTCGGCGTGTCTGGCGCGGCTGCTGCGGCTGCTGCGCGCGCAGATCCTGCTCGTGCTGAGCGACCGCGGGCTGGACGTGCTGCGCAAGCAGCCGGGCTACGACCTGCGCGAGCTGCTGGGCGGCACGGACAGTGTCATGCGCGCGCTGGCGGACCGCTGGCGCTCGGACGCGGCGCTGCGGCTCGCGCACTTTGGCGTCCCGTTCCTGCGGCTCGCGCCGGCGCTGCGCAAGGAGGTCGCGCGCGCGCTCGCGTTCGAGCCCGAGCGGAGGGCGAGCGGCGGCGCCGGAGGAGACCAGGTGACAGAGGACGCGGCCATGATCTGCGGCGTGCTGCTCGCGCGCGCGCAGGTCGTCGCCATCGCGCAGCCCAACCGCAAACAGTTCAGCGTCCGCGTCGACGGTGCGTCCCTCGTCCCTCACTCTACCGTCGCCCTACCGCTGACCCGCATGCGTGTGCGTGTCCCTGTCAGACCTGTTGCTGCTGGCCAACTTTGTGTTCCACTCGCCGTCGCTCTCGAGCGCCGAGACGTGGACGCCCGTGTGCCTGCCGCACTTTAACCCGCGGTGCGTTGCCCCAATCCCCCCTCCTCCTCCTCTTCCTCTCACCCTACTCACTGATCCGGTTGTTCGCACCCCGTAGCGGGTTTCTACACGCGTACGTGGTGTTCCTGTCGCGCGAGCTGTGCCTGGTGCTGCTGAGCAGCCAGCAGTCGCCGGAGCAGTTCCCGCGCTTCCAGGCCAAGCGCGCGTACGTCTCCCGGCGGCTTTTCGAGCTGGGCGCGCTGGACGCGATCGACCGGGCGCTCGCGCGGTTCGGCCAGTGGCAGCCGCACGAGGACCTGCCTCTGCTGCGCCACTTCGCGGTCAAGAGCGAGCTCACGGGCGCGTGCGCGTCACCGGCGCTTGCGTTCCCGCTCGACGACGAGGACCAGGAGACCAAGGAGCGGCTGCTGAGCCAGTACGCGCGGCTCCACCACCTCATGTTCGCGGCGGACGACAGTGGGGAGAGCCAGGAGCTGGGCGCGCGGCTGCCGACGCTGAACGAGCGGACCACGTCCCGCTTGGTGTTCGAGCGCCGCGAGGACGGGCTGTTCATGGGCGTGGCCAGCGACGAGCATCGCCTGCTCGCGTGCTTCGACGCGCTCGCGACCGTCGCGGACGCGCGCGACCAGATGCACGTGCTGCTCGAGCGGCTCAAGCGCGACGAGCAGCTCGTGGCGCCCTCGGCCTTGAGCGCTGTGGGCTCGTGGCCGTAACCCTTGGACCAGGCACAGGAAATGGTCCTTCGAGGTGACGGACACGGCGGCGACGATACGACGCCGATCGACGTCAGACTCGACGCCACAACGGGCCCCGCTGGCGTCACCGCGGACGCCCGCCGAGGAACAGACAAGCGAACCACAAGACGGATGGTGACACGCGCGTGGACGCTCCCAAGTCGCCAAGAGATTACCGAGACGCTCGAGACGCCAGCGGAGCGGTCCGGCCCATCCCAACGTACGAACTCTGGCGCACAACCGCGCGCTCTGGAGCCCGCCCGAGGGCGGGGAGGCCACTGTACGTACCCGTAGCGTCGGACAGGCACCGCGTCGCCCTTCCCCAGCAGATCAACGCGGGGACGGCCGGGGGATCGACAGCACCCGATCGTTCAAAGCGCAGCCCGAATGTGCCGCCCTGGTTGCTATCATAATGCACTGTGCTGTATAAGACTGACTGGGAGCTGCCGTAGGCTCCCTACCTGGTGCAGCAGTGTGGGGTGAGACCGGGGGGCGGGAGGAGTGCGGAGACCGAGGCGCATTGTACTGTCCGGTGAGCGTGATTGAAGCGGCGGCGGCCGTAATCAGCGAGTCCTGTAGGGACAACGCTGCCTGTGTACTGTACAGTACAGTACGTACACCTATGGCTGTCGCTGGTCGGGTCCATGCGCCACTCGTACCCTACGCCAGCAGACATGGACGCGGCGGCGGCCACTGTATTGTAATTCGTACTTAAGTATTATATGTACTGTACGTATTATAAACTGAACCATCACTTGACCGGCATTTGCCATCATTTCGACACTTTTTTACAGTATTTTTTACTGCTTACTTTTTACATGATCGAAACTGCTGCCAAATGCTTGTGCGCATTGCGGTCTCCTTCGACGAGCCGTGTGCAGTCAGTGCATCGATAGTACGAGCAATAGGATCCGTTGTGTGGGGCGGCAATGCAGGTGGGGCGAGGCCAACGCGTCGCTTGGCTCGGGTACTATATATGATATGTAAACAGGCGGTTTCTGATGAAATGCGTCTGTTCGGCAATGCAAACTTCCGGATTTGGCCTATAAAACAACTCTTAACGAAAATACGGTACTTACAGTATATTTTGAAGAAAAGTTCTATTTTCTGATTTTCTGGGGGGGGGGGGGGGGGGGGGGGAAAAAAAAAA
>JAADYG010000378.1:0-30497 GCA_023338115.1 Phytopythium boreale
GGGGGGGGGGGGGGGGGGGGGGGGGGGGGGGGGGGAGCAGAGAAGGACCGCGGCTGGATATTGCGCGGGGCTGGACACGGCTCCGCGGCGGCGAGGGCCAGAAGTGGCTCCGCCCACCGGCCGAGCGTTTCTTCGCGCATTCGTCCACAGAGGGCACTCAACGGCCGCCTCGGTGGCCCAGACGAAGACCTAACGTCACTACCATTGCCGCAGAAGCTGCAATGGCAGTCGCAGGAGGCCGTCCAGAGACTTGACAGCCATGAGAGCCGCCCGTGGGGTGCCATGGCGGTTACGCTTAGCCGCCAGAAACGTCAGAATTATTTACGAACTGGTTGCATTCACTTGGTTTCAGTAATCTCCTTTCGGTCATAATTCCGTTTTATTTTAAATGTTTTTACAGTACGCATCCCTTCGCTGGTCGCGAAACGACGCGGCCACACGTCGCAGCGTGCACCACAGCCACACACTCGCAACTTCAACTAGATACAGTACAAACGACCACTCTGGACGAGTCCCCACGGTTGCACCCGCTGCCTGCTTGTCCTTCCTATCCAGCGCCCTCGCCGCCTCGGAACGCACTCGTTTACAAACCCAAAGACGCAACTTATACTCCCATCTACTTACGAACGCGCTCCCTCGCTCTACTCCTCACAGCCAGACCTCGTCACCGTGCTCCGTGACGCTCGAGGCGCTGGTGAGCGCCGAGTCGCGCGGGGAGCAGCCGGGCGAGAGCGGCGAGCGCGAGGGCGACGGGCGCGCGAGCCGCATCATGAGCACGTCGTCGCGGCCGAACGCGCTGTCGTGGAAGCTGTACTTGAAGGCCTCCTCGTCGTCCACGCTGCCGGCGTCCGCGTCCAGCTCGCTGCCGCGCTCGCCGCTCAGGCTGGGCGAGGGCTCCTGCTCGCGGTCCTCGCTGAAGAAGAAGAACTCCCAGCAGTCCTGGCAGTACCACTCGCGCCCGCCCAGCGCCATCTCGGCCAGCCCGTCGCTGCGCTTGTCGCACTGGCAGCAGCTGCGGGCCGTCGCCATCGTCGGCGCGTGGGAGGCCGCGCCCACCAGCGGACCGGACATGGGCGGGCTCGGCATGGTGCCCACGCCCACGTGCGAGTGCCGCTCGAACTGCGACTCCATCTGCAGACTGTCCAGGATCTCCTGGATCTCGTCGATCATGCCCTTCTTGGTCAGCACCGCGCTGGGCCGCTTGCCCGCCAGCAGCGCGTGCACGTCCGGCGCGGACGCGAACAGCGCCGCCACGCGTGCGTCCTCCAGCGCCGACGGCTCGCCCTCCTCCTCCTTCTCATGAACGTCCTCGTGTTCGTTCTCCTCCTCCTCGTCATCGTCCAGACGCTCATTCGCGTGCTCCACGGGCGTCTGCCGCCCCGTCGGGAGCGCGATGAGGTCGTCGAACGTCGCCACGTCCGGGTGCGCGCTGCTGTCCGTGGCCGATAGCACCTCCGCCAGACTGCTGCCGACGCTGGAGGCCGTCGGCTCGGGTGTCTGCACCGGCGCCGGCCGCTCGTGGTCCGCCGCGGAGCTGACGCCGTTGGCCAGCGGCCCCGCGCTGGTCACCTGGTGGGTCGGATGGCGCCCGCTGCTCGCGACGCTGGACCGCGACGCGCTCTCGTCACATGCAGCCGCCGCCTTGCTACCGGCGGACGAGCTGTGCACGCTGGACCCGGTGCGGCGCTCGGTCAGGCTGCCGTCCTGCTGCAGCTCGAAGTCCTGCAGCGCGATGAAGTCGCCGGCGTCCGTCCGCCCGGTCACGGGGATGGACACGGGCGGGGCGAGGCCGTTTAGCTGCTCGCCGTCGGCGTACTGCGGCACGTGCTGCGGCCGCCGCGCGCTGTGGTCGCTGGCCGTCTCCGTCCGCTGCTGCTGCTGCTGCGGACGCCTGCCCGCCGTCTCGTCGTCCATCGTGATGGTGTACGACAGGAACTGCCGGTGCGAGCCCTTGCGGCCCAGCGGGTTGCCCGCCACCGGCGGCAGCTGCAGCGTCGAGGCCGCCGCGTCGTTCGTTCCGACGCTCGTCGTCGTCGCCTTGGCCGCCTGCTCCTTGGCCAGGCACGTGCGCGCGTACACGACCAGCAACTTGGCCTGCACCGACCCGTCCTGGATGCGCGCGAGCGGCACGCCCGCGAACTCGCACTGGTCCGCGGGCCGGCCGCTCGCGCGCGCCACCACCTCCACGGCCGCGCGCAGCGTCAGCTCGGACTCCGACAGCGAGGCCGTGCGCTGGAGCGCGGACGGCGTGGACGGCGACTGCGCCGGATGCGGGGACCGATCCCTGTTCCACCCGACGTGCATGCCGGACGAGTGGCTCGACGGGGACGCGGGCGGCGGCGGGATGTCTTCGGTCGTCAGCGGCGCGTCGTGGAACGCCACGTGGTGGTTCTGCCGCTGGTTGGACGAGTGGCTGCGGCGGCGCGCGGGGGCGGACGCGCCGCTGTCGGTGCTGTCCCCGCGTCCGCGGCCCGCGCCGGCCATCCGCCCGCGGTGCTCGTCCTCCGCCTTGTCCCGGCGGGACGCCTCGCGCGGGACGACGTGCGCGTCGATCCGCAGGTCGAACTCGTGCAGGCCGGGCGGCGGCTGCTGCTGCTCGCGGCGGAAGTCGCCGACCGCGTCCACGCTGTCGTCCGACACGTGCGACTGCCCGTTCGGGTTCGGCGGGTCCAGGGACGCGCGGTTCTCGTGCGCGCGCGCGATGTACGCGTGCATCGAGTCGTCCCTGGTCCGCTGGGGCAGCCGCGGCCCGTCCCGCGCGTCGGTCGAGTGCCGCCGCCCGCTCTTCTGCGGCGGGTCCGGCTGCGGGTACAGCTGCTCGAACTCGTCCTCGTCGTAGTCCCCGTTGGCGGCGGCGTAGAAGTCGTTGGGGTCGTCGTCCTCAAAGCGCTGCTCGATCTGCATGGGCGGAATGTTGCGGATCTGATTCTCGACCGAGTCGCGGCGGTGGCGGGCCCCGTTTGCGGACGACGCGGACGTGTTCCGCCGCGTGGGCGGGTGCGGCTGGGGCGGGGCGTCCGTCCCCAGGGGCGCGGGCGGGAGCGTGGGCGCGTTCGAGATCTGCGGGACGGGGTTGCTGGGGATGCGGTTGGAGGACGAGTGGAAGCGCAGCACGACGGGCTTCTCGACCACGTGCAGCCAGCGCAGCACCTTCTCGACGCCCAGCAGCTTGGTCTTCTCGCCGTTGACGGCGATCAGCACGTCGTTGACGCACACGCGCTCCATCCCGCGCCCCTGACCGCGCGCCGCGCTGATGAAGTCCACTGTGGGCACGTCCACCTTGGCGTTGAACGCGCGGAACGAGATGCCGAGCGACCCGCGCTCCCACACGACGCTGTACTGCTTGCGCAGCCGCCGCTCCTCGGCCTCGGCGCGGTCCTTGTGGGCCTTGCGCTTGTGGCGCGTCCGGTCCGCGGGGAGCGGGGACGGCTGGTCCCGCGGGCCGGACGGCGCGGACGACGCCTTGCGGGCCCGCGGGACGGACTCGGTCGACTGGGACCGCCGGCCGCGGACCATCTGCATCTGATTCTGCTGCTGGCGGTGGTGGTGCGGGTCCGGGCGCTGCGGCTGGGACTGGACCCGCACGAGCGGCGGCGCGTCCGCAAAGTCCGCGGGGACGCCCAGCACGGACGAGCCGGCCCGGGGCCGCGAGCGAGCGGACGCGTCCGTGAACCGCTCGCTGGGGAGCGCGGGCGTGGACGGCGGGGGCCCCGGCGGCGGCCCCGGGAGCACCTGATTCTGATACTGCGGATACAGGTAGTCGGGCTCGGTGGCGTGGCTGACGTTGGAGGCCTCCACGTCCCCGGCGCTGATGCCGCCGCTGGGGACGCGGAAGTGCAGCACGATGGGCAGTCGCTCCTTGAAGAGCAGCTTGACCACCTTGTCGTAGCCGAGCTTGGTCGTCTTCTTGCCGTTGACGCTGATGAGCATGTCGCCCGCGCGCACGCCCGACATGCGCAGCACCGACTGCTGCGGCAGCAGCTGCGCCACCACCGGCGGCATGTCCAGCCCCAGGTCCGGCCGCAGGACCACGCCCAGCGGGCCCGCGTTCCAGTTGATCAGGTAGTCCTGCATGCGGCCGGGATGCGGACGGGCGGATTGCGGACGGCCGGGGTAAACTACCGGCCCCGCAGCGGTTTCTTTCCAACTGGCCGACTGACTGACTGCCCCGCCGGGCGCGGGTGACAAGCGAAAGCGGAAAAGAGGGGGGGGGGGAAGAAGCGGGACGTCCATCCCCCCGGGCTGGAACGGAGCGATCTGATTGGTGGGATTTGAGTTTCGGTGCATGCGATTGGTGGAAACGCGGACGCGGTTCAGTCCGCCGGCTCAGACTCAGATGTCGTCGCGTCGACCGGCTCCCCCGATTGCGGCCGTGCCTCATCTTTGGCGGACGCTCTATCCCTTCGGCCGTAGCAGGAACCGCATACTGAAAGCAAGTCGAGGGAAGAAGAGCGTTGGCCTGCGGACAGAAGCACGTTCAAGGTTCTTCCCGGCGAAATGCACAGTGAACAGCAGCAAAGGAGGCGCCTCGGTCCACGGGGCGCGCCCTTCCACTTTCGCGCGGTCCGCAACGCGGCGAAAAGAAACACGACCGAATCAGGACAGGAAGGGGACCGAACGTCCTTGGGGACCCATCCGCTCCCACGCAGCATCTGAGTCCATCTCGAGTGGGTTCTGAGTCTGGTTCGACCAACCCGTGTGGGTTACTGTACTCCCGTCCATTATGTGAACCACTGTACTCTACTGATCCTACAAGCACCCGTCACTAACAAGTTCCGCACCATACATTACCCCCCGCCGACGGATCCCATGGCGTCGCCCGCCGCTCCGACCGCGGCCCCCGCCGGCCGCCTGGACGTGTCCGCGTGGCTGCTGCTGGAGAAGAAGTCGACCTTCTGCGCGGCCAAGTGGCGGGCCGCGCGCGCGTCCTTCTCCCGCGCGCGGCTCTTCCCGCCGCCGACGCGTCCGCAGGTGCTGCTCGCGCTCGAGTTCCACGAGGAGAACGCGCCGTCCGCGGAGCTGGTGGTGGTGCGCCCGCACGCTTCCCCTGCCGGCGATCGGGACGCTGCGGACGGCCGCGCGCGCCTGCCGCTCGAGGTGCGCACCATGGAGGACGTGCGCACGGCCCAGCGCTTCCTCACGTCCGCGCCCTCGCAGATGCTCGACCTGTTCGTGGACGCACACGACGCGGGCCGCGTGCTCGCCTTCCTTTCCGACCCCAACGCTCTTGTCACCAGCACCAGTGCTGCCCTCGCTGTTACGGCTTCTGCATCGCCCTCGGAGCTGATCGACGGCGCGTTCGCGGCGCTGGAGCGCGCCCAGCAGGAGCGCGAGCGCGGGAAGCAGGCGCGGGCGCTGGCGCTCTTCCGCGAGGCCGAGCGCGGCTTCTCGGCGGCCGAGCGGCTGCTGCCGGACGAGCGATCGCGCGGGCTCATCCGCAGTCGCCGGCAGGACCTGGAGCGGTCCATTGTCGCGATAGAGGCGCAGATACGGAGCGAGGAGGCTGGTGGTCCCAGTGCTGTCGCAGGGTCGGCAACGATGGCGACGTCGTCCGTGGTGGCGACGGAGACACCAAAGCCGCCGCCGCCGCCGCCGCCGTCGGTGGACATTTTGGCGCGGCTGGAGGAGCTGCGGCGGTTCGTCGCCACATCTGACACGAGTGTAGCAACCACTAGCAGCAGCAAAAGCCGTGATGATGCTCATGCACCTAACGTTGCTCCTGCTGCCGCCCCGGCGCCGGTGGCGTCGGAGCTGACGACGCGGCTGGCGGCGCTGCGCAACGGCGGGAAGGCGCCGGCAGGCGTGGACGTGGGCGAGCTGGCAGAGCGGCTGCGGCGACTGCGCGGGGCGGACAGCGAGCGGAAGGCGGCGGTCGCGAGCGCGTGGGTGAAGGACGAGGACGAGGAGGAGAGCGACGAGGAGGAGCAAGTGAAGCGCGTGATCCAGCGGGCCACGGAGGAGCTGGCGCTGGGCATCGTGGACGATCTGGACGCGGACGAGGAGGACCTCTCGGTCAGCAGCAGCAGCAGCAGCAGCAGGAGCGGCGGAAGTGATGCCAGCGGGCGGAAGCAGTAGGCGGCAGTGCTGGACGCTATAAATACTCGGCGACGGGAGCGCGGCGGTACCGCAGTTGAAAGAAGTAGAAGAAGTCGAAGGAGGGATGGAGCGAGCGCTGGAGCGCGAGGGCGGGCGGCTGCTGGACGTGTTGGAGGGCGCTGTGCGGTCGCTCGAGCTGCTCGCGATCGTCCCGGCGAGCGGGTGGAAGCCGCCGCTCTCAGCATCGACCGACGCGGCGCTGGGTCCGGAGACGCGGCGCGCGCTGACTCGACACGTACGCGCCGTTCCTCGTTGCGAATCAGGCGTGGAATTGGATGATGATGATGCTGATGGTGGTGATGCCGCTGGTGCAGTTCGCGATCGAGCACTCGCTGCTGACGGCGTCGCTCGCCCAGCCGGAGGACCCGGCCGAGCCCGAGTCGGACGACGGCGAGTGGGACTGGCACTTGGACGCGGCGCTCGCGCGCGAGGCGCTCCCCAAGAGTCTGCACTCGGTGCTCCGCTGCCTTTCGGTGGGTGGGTCGTTCGTTGCCGTTGCGTCTGAACTCGACCACCACGACTGACGCGTGCGACTTGATCGACGGACCCTAGAGCGACCGGTCGGCGCGCGACGCACTGCGCGAGGCCACAAGCACGAGCGTCTCGCCTGCGGTCGCGCGGCTGACGCTGGCGCTCACGCAGCTCGCGATGCACTCGGAGCGCGCTGGCCACGAGCGCCGAGCAAGACGAGCGCAGCGCGCTCAACCTGCGCGAGTCGCTGCTTCGGCTGCGCGAGGCCGAGGACGACCGCAAACAGGTCGGCTTTGAGCTGGCGCAGGAGCGCGACGCGCGACTGCACGACGCGACCCGGTCCAGCGCGCAGGTGGCGGCGCTCGAGACGCAGCTGCGCGAGTTGACGCGCGCGGCGGACGACGTGCTGGCGGACACGCGGCGCGAGCGCGAGCTGCAGGCCGCGCTGTCGGCCTTCGAGGCGCAGCAGGGCAAGGCCGGCGAGCAGCGCGCAGCCATCGAACGCGGCGCCCAGCGCGCGGGAGAAACCCGCGTCCAGCGCGAGGCTGACGACCGCAAGCGGAAAGCGGGCGCCAGCATCGAGCTGCGCGATCTGCTGGCTCGGTACGACGGCGACTGCGCGGCGCTGGACGAGCGCATCGACCGCGAGAAGCGCGAGCTGCAGCGCATCGACGAGGTCACGCGCGCCATCGCGCACCACTTCGAGCGCATCGACGCCGACCGCGCGGTGCAGCTAGACGAGGAGCACGCGCACGAGCGGGCCGAGCGGGCCGAGCGGGCGCGGAAGCTGCGCGAGATGGACTTGTTCGGGTTCGTCCAGCGGCTGCAGGCGGTCGTGCGCGGGTTCCTGGCGCGCAAGCAGATGCGACTGGAGCTGCTGGCGGCCAAGAAGCGGCGCAAGAAGAAGACGGGGAAGAAGGCTCTCCGGAAGAAGACTGGAGGGGCGGCCAAGGCGGGGAAGCGCGCGAGTGGCGTCAAGAAGCGGACAGCGTAGACGACGCGGGGAGTGGCTGGGAAGAACTATAAGGTGAACCGAACCAATGCACCACCGACCATCGCTTGCAATGATCGTGCCTGTCGCGCTCTCACTTCTTCTTGGCGCCGCCCTTCTTGCCCTTCTTCTTCTTCTTCTTCTTCTTCTTCTCGAGCTCCACGCGCGCCGCGAACTCGGCGGCCTTGCGCGCTGCGATCTGCCGGAGACGGTCCTCCTCCATCTTGAGCCCGCGCTGCCGCTCCTCCTCGACGCGCGCGCGGTCCTGCTCGCGCTCGAGCTTGCGCTGCTCCATCCACTCCTCCTGTTATCCACACGCGCACGACTCGTTAGACGCCGAGCCGCCTCGACACGCCACGGGCATCGATAGAAACGTACGTAGTCCTTCTGCTTGGCGATGTCCATCTGCCGCTCGCGCTCCTTGTCCGCGGCTATCGCCTGCGCCTCGCGCGCTCGCGACTGCTCGTTCTCGCGCCGCTCGAGCCCGACGCGGTTCTTGCGCAGCTTGCGGTCGATCGCGACGGCGTCGGCGTTCGAGATGCGGTTGTTGCCCACGTCCAGACACACGAGCGTGTCGTTCTTGTCCAGCCCGCGCGCCAGGTGCTTGCCTCCTTCGCCACCGAGCCGCGTGCGCCACACGTTGAGCGCGCGGAGCGTCGCGTTGCGCGCGAGCATGTCGCCGAGCGCCGCGACGCCCGAGAAGTCCTTCTCGTCGTCCGTCAGCGGGTTGCTCTCGAGGTTCAGGTACGCGACACTCGCGTTGGTCGTGAGCGCGTCGGCCATGTCGCGCGCCGCCTGCGCGCCCAGACAGTTGCTCTCGAGCTCCAGGCGCGTCAGCGAGCTGCTGCGCTTGACCAGCAGCGCGATCCACTTGCCCGCCGAGTCGTCGAGCGTGTTGCGGCTCAGGTTGAGCGACCGCAGCGAGTGCGTGAACGCCAGCGCCTTGCACAGCGCGCGCGCGCCAACGTTGCTCACGCGTAGCATCGCGTGCGCGGGCGTCTCGTCCGCCTTGGCGAGGCCGAGCCACACCTCGAGCTGCGGGTTGCGCTCCACCTCCTCGACCTCTTCGCGCAGCTCTCGCTCGCGCTCCTGCCGCCGGCGGTGCACCGTCTCCTTGAGGTAGCTGCGCGCCGCGAGCTGCACCTTTTGCTGCATGCGCGCCTCCTTCTCAGCCTCATGCTCGCGGTTGAACTCCTCCTGGAGCCGCGCTGCGTCGTCGTTGTAGAAGCCCTTGGGCTGGATCCCGCGGTCGATCATCTGTGCCACCAGCGTCCATTTCGGTTAGTACATCTAGGGGTCGTGCCGACATGAGCACGGGAATTTGCTCCTACCTCGCGGCGGATCTCGTTCTGCGCGAGCGCGTAGGCGTCGGGCGGAGAGCTGTCGTCGGGCGTCACGCGCGCCAAGATGGCCTCGCGGTCCTTGGCCGACAGCCGGTTCAGGTCGATCTCGGTGCTCTCGTCGTCCAGGTCGGGCTCCTTGCCGCCGAGGCCCAGCGCGGCGCTTACATCCACGAGCGCCATGGTCTCGTTCGAGCTGCTCGGTGGGCTTCTGGCGCGTGTGTGGCCGACGCTTGAGCAGTCGAGGCGGGGGCGAGACTCGGCGGTGACGGTTCCTCGCGCCCGCCGACCGTTCACTGCGCATATCAATAGACACGACGCAACGCATCCCAACCACCATCCAGACACAACAGCAGCAGCATCAAGAGTGGCCAACGCCCATGCATGTTTACCTTGGACGGGCGGCGGTCGACTGCTGCAGCGTCCTCCGCTCCCGCCGTCCCGCGTCCGGTTCATCTACGCTACGTCCTTCAATCCCCAGCTTCCTTCTTACCTGGCAATGGTGCTCAGCTCTCGAGCGTGTTGGCGCGCTTGGACATGAGGTACTCGGTTGAGACGTCCTCGCCCGCGACGTCCTCGGTCGTGTTCACCGCCTCGACAACGCTCTTGTCCTCGTCGGCCTCCACCGGCGCGCTTTCGATCGCTTCCGGCTCCGACTTTTCGTCCTCCTCTCCTTCGATGGGGCCCTGGCCGAACTCGTTGGTGCGCTTGGCGTCCACGGGGTAGATCCACCGCTGATACAGGTAGATGAAGAAGATGAGGTCGTCGCGGAAGCAGCTGAGGCGGTGCATCCACGGCATCTTGATCACGAACGCGAACAGGTCGTCGATGAACGTGTTGAGCGACTTGTAGACCATGGCGCGCCACGGCAGGTGCGCCACCGACTTGAGCTTGTAGTTGATGTACAGCTGCGGCGTCATCATGATGAAACCAAACGCGTACACGAAGCTCGTGAGGCTCGAGACGACCCACGAGTACCAGCCCTTGTGCACGCCGTACGCCAGCGTGTAGAACGCCTGGCCGACGATCAGCGGGTAGAGAACGTACGAGAGATGCGCGACGGCAACACGGTCGTGCTCGGCCGTGGGCGACTCCTCGTAGCTCTCGACGCCCGAGACGACGAGCTTGTTGTTCTCGTCGCGCGAGAACACGAGCGCCTTCTTGATCTTCCATACGTCAATGACGAGCGAAATGCCCGAGCTGATGAGGATCATCCACGACGTGTCGTTGTCCATCAGGTACAGGAAGATGACGAGCTGGAAGAACGTGTTGAGCACGATCGTGCGCAGCGACAAGCCCGCGAGCGATTTTTGGTTCTTCCAGAAGCTGACGTCGTTCTTGAAGGCCAGGAAGTCAAACAGCGAGTGCAGCAGCGACACCGCCACGGTGATCGCCAGCAGGTACGGGTTCGTCTCAATGAACAAGCGCTTCATGCTGTCCGTGTCGCGCTTGGTCGACGTGCCCGTGGCCTCCTGGTTGCGGAAGTTCTGGTCCATCTGCGAGTACAGCGCGTACTTCCACAGCGGCAGCGGGTAGTACGTGATCTCGAGCGGCAGCGCCGAAAGGGTCGCGTTCACGGGCACGAGGTCGTCCTCCACGAGCCAAAAGTCGTTGATGAAGAGAACCGGCAGGTACTTGCCGCTGTCGGCGTCCACCTCCATCTGCGACGCCACAAAGGGCGGCGGCTGCTGCCGCGCCGAGTAGACCGTGTGGTCCAGGATGGCGTTGATGGAGAACGTCGGCTTCCACATGGAGATGTACGTGTCGTCCGCGAGCTCGGTCGCCTCCTCGTCCTTGTCGCCGTCGTCCTCCTCGACCTTGGACTCGAGCAGGTTGCGCTTCTTGACGACCTTGGGCCGCGGGCGGAACGCCGTGAGCTCGATCGTTCGGTAGATGGACGCCATGTGCTCGTACGTGTCGTCCTCCGGGTTGGGCGAGTACCCCTGCTTGGTCAAAAAGATGTGCGCGAACATGGAACCGTTGCTCAGCAGGTGCTCGTCCACCGAGATGTTGGCCGCGTGCACCCACACGCCGTCCTCGCGCGCCGGGTTGCTCGCGGGCTTGTAGGCCACGTCGTCCATCTGCCAGAGCAGCCGTTCCTGCTCGTCCGCGACCGCGCCCACTTCGTCGGGCGCCGCGAACGAGAAGTGCGACTCGGGCGACACGTACACGCGCAGGCTGAGCGGCTCGCCCACGTGAAACGCGTTCTGCAGGCGCGGGCCCGCCACGGCCGCCGCGCGGTGCTGCGGGTCCTCGATCCCCACCGAGTGCGGCGACGGGACGGGCGAGCTGGTCGGGCTGGGGGCCACCGCGGCCGGCGCGCTCGGGCCGGGCGCCAGCAGACGCATGCCCGACTGCACGGCGTACCAGAGGAAGACCATGCGCGCGAGCGGCATGAGGCGGTCCATGATGCCCTGGCCCTCGCCCTCTGCGGGCGCGGCTGGCGCGGCGGGTTCAGCGGCCATCGCGGGCGTCTGCAGTGCAGCGAGCGGAGGAGGGCGAGCGAGCAGCGGTCGACAACCGGGGCAACCTTGGTGGTGTTGCCTTTCTCGCGACGGTACCGTGGGTTATGTGCGACTGACTGACTGACTGACGGGGTTCCGACCGCGGTACTGTACTACAGGAAACTTCAGAGTGATGGTCGGCCTTTGACAGCGGGAGGGGCGACGTGTTCGCTTCCCTCTCCCCTTTCTCAACATTGCACACTGCTATAAGTCATGCGGACGCTCCAAGGGCGTGGTGATTGGTCCAGACTGTCAATTCTTATTGACCAATCGGTGGATGCTATTTCACCTCGTGGTTTGGCGGGAACCCGTGGCGCAAAAAGCGCGGGAACGGGCAACATCAACGCGAACTACTTCAACAAGACAAAACACTCCAAAGCATGAACGCAGGGATTGATGCATGAAATGGAACGACGAAATGCAACCGGCGACGGACTCTGGACTTGCTGCTACTACTTACTAGGTACCTACACACGCTGCGCAAGCGACAATGGGCACAAGAAAACCGACGAAAGACGGCGTCGCTCTCCGCTTCTCGCTTGGGCGGAACGCAACTCTGTTTCTGTCTTCATCCGGACCCGGGTGATGAGGGCCGACCACGCATCGCCAGCTAAAGTCCCAGACGACGCTATAAAAAACGGCGCGGGTGGCACCAGCCGCGCGACACGGGCCAAAGACCAGGCGGACGCAGCTGGGAGCGCGCCAACGTAAGCGCCGCTCGCTTAAATCCACACGCCCTCGTCCTCCTCCTCGTCGTCGCCGCCCATCTCCGAGTCGTCCGAGTCCGAGTCCGAATCGTCCTGCGGGTGCAGGCGGTCCACCATCGACGCGCGCTCCTCCGCCTGGCTCGTTAGTTTCTTAAATAAACTAATCTGCTCCTCGCTCAGGCCCGTGTCGTCGCCATCCTCGCCCGTCTCGTCGCCCGACATCATGATCGACATGCGCGCACGCTCGACGACACTGTGGGCCTCGTCCAGCTGCCTGGCCAGCGCAAAGTTCTTCTCCTCCTGCTCCCGCAGCACGTCATCGTCCGTGTCACTCATCACCACCTGATCCTCCGCTTCCTCGTCCGAGTTAACGTCCGCGTAGTCGTTCGACGGCTTTTGTGGAGACGCCACTGGCTCCTCCACTGCCGGTGTCGAGTGCATCGGCGGCTTCAATACCGAGTCAGCACTAGCCGAACGGTTTAGAGGCGGCGCCGAAGGCTCAGCCGCGTCGGGGGTAGAAGCAGCGCCACGAGACGACCCACCCACTCCGATGAAATCGGGCGACTCACGTCCAGACAGCAGGTTGCCCATCGATGCGTACGGAGAGGCAGCAATCGTAGGGTGCGTGTTTTCGCCAGTTGCTTCCGCCATAGTACGAGCACGCTGCGCGCTCAGCTTCTTCGCCAACCCAATGTTGCCGTCCGCGCGCGCCCGCTCCTCCTCTTCCAGTAGCGCCTGCGCAAGCTCCTCCAAGCCGCGACGCTTGCTCTTGGTACGGTCCAACGGGGTCATACCTGACGGCCGGTCTGAAACCTGCATCGAGCCAGACTTGCGCAGTTCCTTAAGCTCCATCAGCTTGCGCTCTGCTTCCACACGCGCGTTGCGCTCTTCCTCCTCTTGGTCCTCTACGGACAGTCGGTTCAGCGCTCGAGTGGGGGCTTCCGGGGCCGGAGGTGGAGACGCCTCCTCAACAGGCTGAGGCGGCGGCGTCATCGGTCGAGGCGGCGGCGTGACAGGTGTGTCAGGAATGACAACATCCTTGACGTCATCCTCAACTGCCTTTGCAGAAACCGTGCCAGGTGCAGCGCCGCTCAAGAAGTCGTCCCAGCAGTCCTTGCAGTAGTACTGCCCGTCGCCATCCATATCTAGCTTCGCCATGGTCTCCGAAACACCACAGTCGGCGCAGAAATTGGTCGAAGGAACCACCACCGGGATGCTCATAACGTTTTGGAGATCGTCCATAATCTTCAGGCGGTCCTTGTCGGGGTCTTCAAGAGCCGGCGGAACGATGTTCACGTCGCTGTAATTCTCGCGCTTCAGGTCCTTAATTACGTCGGTGAGCTCGTGGATCATGTTGTTCTGTCGCTGCACGACGTCTTCCGGCTTGTGGCGCGTTGCCATCGCCAGCACCCGTTCACGCGACTGCGCCTCCAGGATCTTCTCGTACTTCTTGGCCTGGTCCTGCACCTTCTTTAGCGCTTCTTGCAGCACCTGCGCTTCGCGTTCAGCCTGCGTAAGCGCGTCTTTCGCTGCAGCAGTGCCAGCACCGTTGCGCGTCTTTCCAGTCTGCTTTTGAATGCAGAGCTTGGCTTGCACACGAAGCAGATGTGCTTCGTCCGTTCCGTCTTCGATTTCCAAGATCGGCATGCCAGCAAACATCGCGCGCTCCAGCTCCATGCCCTGTGACGCCGCCACAAGCTCCTTCGCGACATCAAGCGGGATGCGCTTCTTGCGTTTCTTTTGCTCCGGCTTGGGCGATGTGCGCGCGACGTCGTAGATCGGAACGTGACAGCTCGCGGCGCTCTCGACCTCGTTTGTGGTCGCAGGATTCGATCGGATCGAAGTCACCGACAACATCGACTCGCGACGGCTCTTGCCAGGTCGGAAGCGGAGCACCGCGGGCTTCGGAGAATGTTTGAGCATCCGCAGCGTGTCTTGATACGCAGACCCCTCAACCGGTGTACCGTTCACGGACACGAGCTCATCGCCCACGTTAGCGTTATGCAAGCCGCTCGCCGTTCCCTTGCCGGTCAGCTTGCTAAGAACGGGGACGTCGCGCGGTCCGGGCTTCAGCTTGAGCCCCAAGTCGCCCTCACGCCACACGACATCGTACGCGCCGATATCCTTGGGCAGCCCGTGCGGGAGGCCGTTCGTCGGGATTTCCTGTGACGACCGCTTTCTCGAGATGCGTCGGCCCATGCGCTTGAACTTGAGCACAGCAGGCTTGCGGATCGTCTTGAGCAGTGTGATAGTACTCCGGAACCCCAACGCCTTCGTCTCCTGCCCATTCACCGCCACCAGGACGTCGCCGACAGTCGCACGCTCCATTCCGGTGCCTGCTCCTTTTCCGGTGATCTTGCGGATGCACGGGACATGGCAATCGTCGTCGTCCGGGCGCAGGATCATTCCGAGCGGCCCTTCTGTCCACACCACCGTGTACTGCTCGCGCTTGGACCGGCCAGGCGACGCAGCCACGTGCGCACCCCCTGGCTCCGACCATGTCGATCCGGTCGAGCCGCGCACGTGGCGCCGCGGCTCGCGGAAAGAACCAGGAGAGCTCACCACCTTTGGGGCGAACGCGCGCGGGACGCGGAAGCGCAGCGTAGCGGGGCGCGGGATTGTCTGCAGCGTCTCCACGACGTGGTCGTATCCTTGGCGAGCCGTGTCCATGCCGTTGATGCTCACGAGCATGTGCCCGACCGCGACGTTCGCGAGCGCGGCGGCCGAGTCCAGGCGCGTGATGCGGCCCACGACAGGCGGCATGTCCTCGCCCAGGTCGGGCCGCAGCGTCAGCCCCAGCGGGCCGTCTCCCCAGTGCACCTCGTACTCCATCGGTGGATGATTTCTCCTTTTCCTCGGGTTTCCAGGCTGAAATGTGCGGCAGGCACTTGTGTCTGTCAAGTACCAGAACAGGAAGACGATGGGAGGAGTCGTGGCACGAGACACCGCGTTAGTAGACGCCCATGTGTACGACCGTCTATATATGCGAACCAAAACGCGCACTCACGTCTTTTCTTCTCGCCTTCCGCGTGTTAACCGCGAGGGAAATACGTGAAAGTTAATCCCGCTGAGATGCTGGGTCCTCCCTCTCTCGGTCCGTCGAGCTTTTCTCTGCGCAAGACGGAGAGAAAACCGAGAAAGGCGGCCCCGTCAGCACCGATCGCTCTATCTCCCTCAAAACGAAGCGGATCGAGCTCGTACCGCGCGTCCAGGGAGAGTACGATGTCTTCCTCCCCTCTCGTGCGTCGGTCGCGCGCAAAGGTCTGTCGGTCGCTCGCTACCACGTCAAGCCCGCGCTTCTTCCGGCCGATTCCGCGCGAAGTTTCCTCCTCCGTTCAAGCACCGCGCCAGACAGTCGAAAGTGATATTTCCCCACCTGAACGACTCAAACCAGATTCCAAAAACCTCAAAACCTCGCGAGGTTTTTCGAGCAAAGCCTGTCGCTTTCCCTTTCTTGCCCGCGATTCCTCCCCCCTCGCTGACGGTGACCGATCAGGGCAGCGTAGCGAGAAGCATACAAACGGCAAATCAAATGAGGGGGAGCTGTACAGTCCGAATCCTACTGTGGGCGGACTCAGTATTTATAGATGTCCGCTCCCCCGCCTCTGACGCACGAAATGACACTCGACGCATGTCTTTTTGGTCGGCCGCGCAGTCACACAGCACACCTGGTCGCAACACCTACAGGGTTCTGTGTGCCCCGTCATTTCCAGTGTCACGCCCCAGAAGAGAAGGACGAGCGAGGAAAGCCCATCCGTCCCTGCTGATCGTCGGCAGTTGCCCGGAAAACCTCAGCCATAAGGTGAAACTCAAAACGAGGTTTTTCAAACGGAGGCACTGATGTGCCTCTGTACAGCAAGCACCAACCAGCGGATGCCCCAGCATCTTCGATCTCTCTCTCTCTCTCTCTCTATGGACGCGGCCTTCCACTCTCAAATTCATGGCGGTGAGAGCAGGAGAATTTGTGCAAAGTACCTTCAGACGCCGGCGCCTTCCCGGGTCTAATGTACAGTGTACAGGATTCGGGAGTGCTGCGCTGGTGGTTCCGATGATGTGCATGGGATTTGATCTCGCCCCCTGTTTCGGCGTTCTCCCCCAACTTGCACCTTTATTTCATCCAGCTGTCATCCTCATCACCCTGTTTTGTAAATATGAAATTCCTGTGTGATCCGATATCGAATTGGAGAGGGTCTCTCGTGCTCTGACACGTCAATGGGCGCCCGCATTTGGCCAGATATCGAGCGCGTGCATCACATTCGAGCCGTCGGCGTCGCCCGAAGGAAGGAAGACAGACCACCATGAAGAGCTTGGCGCTAGCGCTCCTGCTGGCCGTGTGCCTGGCGCTGGCCCCGTGGCCGAGCAATCGCGTGGACGCGTCGCGGATCGAGGACGTGTCCTTCAAGCCGCCGTTCGAGAAGGTGGACGCGGACGGCCGCCGCATCGTGAACGACACGTGGGTGTACGGCGGCAGCGCCGAGGCCAAGAAGCACTTTGTGCGCCTCACGACAGATCGCCAGAGCAAGAAGGGCTACCTGTGGCAGAAGGAGAAGGTCGGGCGCGACACGTTCTCGGCAGTGCTCACGTTCCGCATCTCGGGCGTCGGCAAGCGCTGGTTCGGCGATGGCATCGGGCTCTGGCTCACCTCCAACGCCAGGTACGCGCCCGGCGTGAACCACGGCTTCACGGACAAGTACACGGGCGTGGGCATCGTCATCGATACGTTCAACAACCCGGAGCACAAGGGCGGCCACAAGGACGTGAGCGTCTTCATCAACGATGGCTCCAAGAACTACGAGCAGCTCTACGCGGAGAAGCGTCTCGGATGCGACGCCGCCGTGCGCTACCACGAGGAGAGCGCGTCGTTCGACCCGGTGCACAGCATGTCGCGCGTCAAGGTTAAGGTGGACAAGACGCGGCTCGTGGTGGAGGTGGACGCGGGCGCCAGCGGCCAGTGGGTCGCGTGCCACGAGGTGACGCTGCCCTTCGCCGCCAACTGGCTCAAGGACGCGACGATCGGCATCAGCGCCGCGACCGGCGCGCTGGCCGACAACCACGACATCATCCGCTTCGACGCGTTCACGGACTTCACGGACGAGGACGTGGGCCTCGTCGACTCGGAGGCCATCATGCACACCGTGTCCAAGGACTACAAGAAGTGGCTGGACTCGCCCAGCTGCGGCACGGACTGCATTATCGCCGTCATGCAGAAGGAGCTGGGCAACTTCCGCGTGGATGCCGAGCACCGCTTCGCCGACCTGAAGGAGAAGACGGAGAACACAGTGGGCAAGATGAAGAAGCAGGACATGGAGAACGAGCGCCGCATCGCCGAGCTAGAGGCCAAGGTGGCCAAGAAGATCGACGCCAAGCTGGACGAGACCAACGCGAACCTCGGGACCGAGGTGAACGTCAAGATCGCCAAGCAGCTCGCGGACAACCCGGACATCGGCGGCGGCGGCTGGAAGACCCCCTTCTTCCTGCTCTTCCTCGGCCTCTCGGCCGGCGCCGCCTTTGTCTACCGCAAGTACCAGGCGCTCATGAAGTCGCACTTGCTGTAGGCCGACTTGCATGCCCGCAGTTGTTGCTGAGGTGTTCAGTTTGATCAACAGGCAAGAGTTAGTGTACGTCACACGAAAGTGGGGATTTGTTGGTGTCTGTCACGTGGAAACAGGTCGACTGTCCTGACATTGCGTCTGTCCACCTGTTTTCCAGTATTTGACACTTTGTGTTGGTAACACTATATTCGGATTCAACAGCCTCCCATAAATGATATATCGGTCCCTGCCGTGCTCGTTACCAAGTCTCACAGGTCCGTCTGAGCGTCTTACGTGTCGGCCCAACAATACGCGGGTGGCGCGGCATTTTAGTTCCCAATCGCGTCGGTCTCCGGGGGCATTCGACGCGCGTTCGTGACGACAGAGCGGCGAGGATGATGGTCAAGATGCTGGCGACGGCTGCAGCCGCTGCTGCGGCGTGCGTGCTGGGCGTGGCGAGCGCGGAGGAGCTGCCGGCGCTGACGTTTCTGCCGCCGTACAACCTCATCTCGGAGGAGGGGCAGCGGCAGATCTCGGACGACTTCTACATCGGCGGGTCGACGGAGGTCAAGAAGAACTTCATCCGGCTGACGACCGACCGGCAGAGCAAGCGCGGCCACATCTGGAGCAAGGCGGAGGTCAACAGCGACGAGCTGGTGGCCGTCGTGACGTACCGCATCCACGGGCAGGGCAAGAAGTGGTTCGGCGACGGCATCGGCCTGTGGTTCACGCACGAGAAGAAGTTCGCCAACGGCGACAACCACGGGTTCACGGACAAGTATTACGGATTCGGCATCGTGCTGGACACGTTCAACAACGTGGAGCACCGCGGCGGCCACAAGGACGTGACGATCCAGATCAACGACGGCAAGAAGACGCTCGACGAGCTCAACGACGAGACCAAGATCGGCTGCGACGCCGCCTTCCGCTACTACTCGGGCAGCGGCAACTTCGACCCCGTCTACAGCTCCTCGCGTGTGCGCGTCAAGGTCAAGGGCACGGAGCTCGAGGTCGAGGTCGACCCGAAGAGCGAGGGGCTGTGGACCCCGTGCTACAAGGGCGCGCTCCCCTTCTCGGCCGACTGGCTCAAGCGCGCCACCTTCGGCATCACGGCGTCCACCGGCGCGCTCGCGGACAACCACGACATCCTGCGCGTGCACGCGTTCTCGGATATCAAGGACTACGCGCTCGGCAAGGTGGACGCGGACGTGTGGACGCACAACTACTCGAAGGACTTCATCAACCTCATGTCGAACCCCGTGTGCGACCAGAACTGCAAGGTTAACATCCTCGAGAAGTACGTGACCAACTTCCAGGTCGAGACGGAACACTGGTTCGAGGAGCTGCGCGAGCAGACGGAGAACACGGTCAACAAGCTCAAGGCCAAGGAGCGCGAGAACAAGAAGCGCATCCAGAAGCTCACGGACCGCGTGTCGGCGCTCATGGACCTCAAGATCGGCCAGAAGCTCGCCGATGTGCGCACGCAGGTGAACGAGAAGATCACGGCCGAGGTCGAGAGCGAGCTCACGGTCGCGCGCTCCAGCTGGCGCCTGCCCTTCTTCATGCTCATCGTGCTGCTCGCGGGCGCCGTCGCCGTCGCGTACCAGAAGTACCGCAAGCTCGTCAAGAGCCACCTCATCTAGGAGGCCAGCGTCGGAGGGCGAGACTATCTACTGGGGGCGAGGTCATTGAGCCACGACAGTGTATATGGGGCGTAGTGGTGCCGATTAGGGAGCCTCTCCGGCCGGGAGAGAGGCCAGCCATGGTAGAAATCGAGTGCTTTGCTTTTTGTTTCGTCTCGGCGGCGTGTTCGGGCCTGCGTTTTGCACTGTTGGCCCCAGTTTGCTCGCGAAAGTCTCATGTTGGAGGTGTCATTTTGGGCGTTGATGCACGTCAAGAGCTGCGCGTCTAACTAGAAAGTGTGTAGTATACACAACTATACATGGGGCGAAAGTTACAGTCCGCCGCTTGACAGTTTGAACCCCATTGAACCTCCACCAACACCCGCCAGCACTCGCTCCATTATTCCATACTGAATAAAGGTTTAAAGTGAAGGTTGAAGGGTGTTAGAGTTTGTTGCCGAATGTTTCCCCTGTCGTCTGGTCGCAGTGCACCAAGATCGACCCAGAGCAAGGCCCTCCTCATTGCATCCCGGTTTCCCGACCACTTTCCCAATAGAAAAGACGGCGGCAATGGGCAAGCGCGCGACGTTCGGCGGCTCGCTGTCGCTGCTGGCGCTGGCGGCGCTCGCGTTCGTGTACTGGGACCAGCTGCGCGAGCAGGTGCAGCTCACGTACACGCACCGCGCGCTGGGCGAGACGCAGGGCGCTCTGGCGCCCACCAAGAGCGTCACGGTCTTCAAGAACGGCTACTCGACGGGCGGCGTACAGATGCTCGTGAGCGCCGAGCTCCTGGCGGGCAAGAGCGGCCAGGAGCTCGCCGAATACTTCTCCCAGTTCGTCAGCGTCGAGGCCCTCGCGTCGGCCGAGGCCTCGTCCTCCTCGGGTGGCGTCGTGCTCGCCGACCGCGTCTACAACGGCCGCGGCGTGTCGCTGCAGTCCTACCAGGACATTCTGCCGGGCGACCGGCTGTACCTCGTGGCGCCCGAGCTGCTGTTTGTCTGGCCGTTCGTAAAGCTCGGCCACCGCGTTCAGGTTACGTCGGAGACCAGTCCGACCAAGAAGCCCATCATCATCGAGTCGCTGACCGAGTCGCCGCGTACGTTCCGACTACACAACTTCTTCGACGACGCCGAGGCCGACCGCCTCGTGGAGCGTATTTCCGAGATCGAGGACGAGGACAGCAAGCTGCAGCAGTCGCACGTGGGCCACCAGCGCGGCGACAAGCGCGTGTCGCGCCACCGCACGAGCGAAAACGCGTTCGACCCGATCTCAGACACGGCCATTAGCATCAAGAAGCGCTCGTTCGACGTGCTCGCGATCGGGGAGTACCAGGAGGACATGTCGGACGGCCTTCAGCTGCTGCGCTACAAGCAGAAGCAGGCCTACATCGCACACAATGACTACTTCGCGACCGACACGTCGTCGGTGTTCAACTGGGACCCGTCGCGCGGCGGCTCGAACCGGTTCGCGACCGTCTTCCTGTACCTGTCGAACGTCACGCGCGGCGGACAAACCGTATTCCCCAAGGCGAGCATGCCCGAGGGGCTCCCGGCCGAGTACGACCACCCGGAAGACGCCGCCGAGTACGAGCGCGAGGCACGCGCGCTGTTCGAGACGGGCAGCTGGGAGATCGACATGGTGCAGAAGTGCGCGACCAAGCTCGCGTCGTACCCGCGCAAGGGCGGCGCGATTCTCTTCTACAGCCAGAAGCCCAACGGCGAGCTCGACCCCATGTCGCTGCACGGAGGCTGCCCCGTGCTCGAGGGGACCAAGTGGGGCGCGAATCTGTGGGTGTGGAACCGCCGCCGATTCGGACTGGACGACACGGACCCGAGCGAGGCCAAGACCAAGTTCTCGGTCACCTTCCTGAACCCGACGGACTCGAAGATCGCTATCTACTGGTCCAGCACGCTCATGACGACGCTCGCGCCGGGTGCCAAGATCTTGTACACGACGTACACGGGCCACAAGTGGACGCTCAAGCGCGGCGACGAGGTGCTACTCATGTTCACTGGCAACGCCGCCGACGGCGACTCGCAGCAGGTGGTCGTTCCCCTGCCGACTGGTCAGAAGACGGAGGCCAAGGACGAGCTGTGAGTCGTCATTAGAGCGACCAAGTCGACCCCGGTGGAGTGAATGAATACTGTATTCTTGTCTATATAGGTGTGTGTGTGAGAGAGAGAGAGAGTTGCTCCCGTCGTGTCGACCGCCTACGCGTCGACCTTGCGCTTCTTGAAGACCTTGGCGAGCAGGTCGCCGCCGCCGACCTCGTCGAGCGAGCGCGTCTGCTTGCTGCTCGTGGGCGCCTTCTGCACGAACGCGCGGCGCACGACGGCGAGCTGGTCGCCGCCGCTGGAGTGCTCCGCCTTCTTGTCGGCCTTGCGCTCGTCCATCTTGGCGAACTGCTTGGACTGCTCGACGCGCTCGAGGTACGCGTCGTTCTCCTTCTTGGCCTGCGCGATCTCCATGCGCAGCTTCTGGTCGCGGATGCGGTTCTCGTACGCGATCTTCTCGGTCAGGTGGTCCCACTTGAAGCCCTTGAGGTACTTGAGGTTCCAGATGTCGTCGTGGTAGTAGTCGCGCTTGCGGCCGCCGATCTGCGTCGTGTTGAGCATGGCGGCCACACGCTTGGCGATCTTCATGTCCTCGAACTCGATCCAGCCCTCCGTGTAGCTCTGCCGGCGGTTGCCGCCCGCCGCCACGCGCTTCTTGTGGAACGCCTTGTCCTCCGGCACCAGGTAGACGCGGTTGATGTCGCCGTACTTGCTCAGCAGGTGCCGCAGCTTCTCCGGCTTCATGAACGGCGGCACGCGGCTGATGTAGACCTGAGCGAGGCGATACACCGAGAGGTACGTTAGTCTGCTTGTAGTATACGCTACGCAGAGACGCGCGCGGACGCACCACGCCGCGCTTCTCCGCCTTCTCCTTGAACTTGAGCGCCTTCTCCTTGCTCAGCCCCGCCAGCGGCTTGGCCGCCTTCGGTGCCGCCGTCGCCTCCGTCGCCGCCATACTCGTCTTGAACTAAAGTATTGACACTGGTGGTGGCGCGCTCGGACCTGACTGGCTGCCGAATCGCACTTTAACGGAGTGGTACAGTACAGCATACAAAAGCGTGTGGTTCACATCATGTGTTTTGAAGAAATGATGGTCATGAACATGCATTCCCTGCTTCACGTCCTGGAAGCGCACGAAGCCCATGCTGTTGATATGGTACAAGCCCCCGCGATGCACAACGTAAAGGCTGCCAACGGACGACGGCACTCCTTCGTACACTAGCGATGTACATATATTGTGTCTCTCTGTCCCTAATTTTTTTTGCTGGGTGGTATAAATTACGAGTCTGGTGGGGCTCCTGACGTGCCCCGACCACTCACTGCTACAACTACTTGGTATAGATAAACCGAGCGCGTGAGCCGTCAATACGGCCACTCGCTCGCTCGCTTGATCACGGCTCGTCGCCTTCCGGTTGGTTCGCTTACACGACGGCGGTGTGCGACTCGGCGGAGAAGAAGTCGAAGCGGCCGCCACCGTTGCCGTTGCCGCCGAGCACCATCTCCTCGAGCGAGTTGGTGCTCCACATCTCGGGGAGGAACTCCATCGGCTCGAACTCCGGGAAGATCTCCGTCACGCTCGCCTGCTTGAACAGGTAGTTCCAGTCCGGCGGCGGCGCGTCGTCGCCCACCGCCACCGTCGGCGCCGTCGCGTCCGTGAACGCGGCGCTGGTGTCGCTGTCCGGGTACGAAGCGTCCTCAACGGCGGCCCCGGCGCTCACGCTGCGCGGGGACTGGTCCTCGCCGTCGTGCAGCTCCTCGACGTCTTCAATCTGCACCTTGACGCTCGCCCTGGTCGTCCTGGCCGTCGTCCTGGCCTTGCTCTTGGCCTTGATCTTGGTCTTGTTGCGCAGGCCGCGCTGGCGCCGCTCGTGCTTCTGGCGGTACTTCTGCGCGTGCGTCATGGTCTGGCGCGAGTTCTTGGAGCCCACGTAGTCGGCGATGGCCTTCCACGGGCCCGAGGGGAACAGCTCGAGCGCCACGAGGAAGCGCTCGTGCTCCTCGCGCGTCCACGCCTTGCCCTTGCTCGCCTCGGCCAGCGCCGCGGTCGTCGCGCGGCCGCCCTTGGTGATCTTGTTCTTGAATGTCGCCGCCTGCTGCTGCTTACTTCCCCTGCACGTCAGCGAGCGCACTGCCGCAACGTCCGACGGCGGCACCGCCTGCACCAGCTCCTTCTGCACGCGCTTGGAGATCGTCATGGAGGACGGAGAGAGAGAAGCGACGCGGTCGGTCGCTTGGTCGTTTGCGTTGATTGTGAAATGGGAAAGTGCTCGCGACGCTCAAGACGCCGACGACCGCGAACAGCGCGCCCGCCGAGTGACTTGGCCTGAGTATGCGCTGCTGCTGCTTCTCGCTGTTCTCGACGGAGAGAGCGAGCGAAGTGGCGTGCGTGCGTTCATTCCTCACATGGTCGAGTCGCTTGGGGGGGGGCACCGCCATTCTCATCCGAGGTACCATCACTCAGCTCTGATTTCCGTCGAACGTCCGTCGTGAGTGCTGGTCAGTTAGATTTCTGTCCAATCATAATGGTTTATAGAAAGATTTGGACGTGTTATTGACCAATCATGGACGCACAACTGCGCGTGAGGTGGTTCCACGCCTAAGTTCAATGGCGCGAGTCGCCGGTAATGAGCTGTTACGCGCCCGCCCACCCGATTGTAGGTTCAGAGTGCGGCCAATGGCTAAACTGCTCATAATGCGACTGGACTCTATATGAACACAGCAGTCAGCGGACACGAGTGCGGCGCGTTGGCGACAGAGGCGCTGGGGCTTATTCTTGTGGCATGCGTCGCCGTCACTCACGGTCAGTTATCGCGTTCTCCCGCTCGCTAGCGACGTGATTACAAGTGGTAACCAAGTGGTGAAGCCGGCGCATACTGCGGCTGCGGCGACGGCAGGGGGACGCCCAGAACGCGACCGGCCAGTGCTCAGGGCCCACCGATAGCATCAACGCGCGCTGGACGAACGGATCGAACCGGCCGCCAGTCGCATATGCACGGGCGCGGCGTTCCATCTCGGTGACGCACTCGCTGCCTTCTTACAGCCCGCGATGACCACCGAAACGAAACAGCCAGCGAACGCGCGAGCGAGCGGTACCTTACCGTGCCATGCGTCGTCTTGAGCTGGCGACTGTGTCGGACGCGCCGCCGCCGCTGCCGACGCCTGTGGAGTAAGAGCGTCAGCAGCGCAGTGTCGTCATGAGCGAGTACACAAGACCGACTCAGCCAGTACTCGCACCATCGACTCAGCGACGACTGGACAGTACTGCACAGTGCACGCAGGACCGACTCAACCAATGACACCTGTGCAGGACGCGCGCGAAATGCGCGACTGGTGGCGTCGGTCGGACACGCGGCGGCAGGCGACGAGGACGAGCAGGAAGGGCGGCGGGCGACATCGGGGGTGATGAAGCCGCCCGCCAACTGACGGGGGAGCGCGGCGGGAAACGAGCGACCAGCGGGCGCGTCCGGCCCGGGCCGAACCCACTCACTGCATCCGCCTATGGGAAGAGTGCGACTCGCGCCTGGACACGTCTGTGACCACAGGTGCACCCACGCGCGTCCCCCTTCAATCATGTCACACCGCCCGAAGGATCGGGGAATCATTTGCGACATCTGCGAGAGGGTGACAGATGGCCCGGCTATGTTCGACGTCACATGTCTCGCACGCCCACTGGGTGACTGAAATCTGTCAAGGCGTGGCAGTTGGTGGCCGATGACGTCGTCACCGTCGGTTCGCGGCTCTTACCGTACCGTAAGGAACAGTGTTGTGTTCCCCCGGTCAATTACAGCAAAGTATTACGACTCTCATTGATCCGTTTCTTTATGACTGTTGTGGCTGACTAGCCGGACGACACTTCTTCTCTGGGTGACCAGCGCTGGATATTCTGGCTAACGCCGGCCAGAAAGAAGCGCGCGGCGTGAGAATGATCCGCCAACGTGCCCTTTTGTGCGCCTCGTCGTTGACGTTGCGGTTCCTCGTTGTCGTTACGCGACTGTTGCGACATCGCTCCCGGCTCCGTCCATGGCCATCTTGCAGTGGTGGATTGTGCGGCGGCTATTGCCAATGCGTCCGGACAACGGTGATAGCAAACGCTGGTGTCATTCCACGCGGATTGATGGCTCGGACGCCAGTGTCTGTTCGCGCGCAAAGATGGACGTTCGCCGAGTATGCGACGTCGGAAGTTCTCGCGCGCGCTGAGTTCCACTTGGATCGTTCGCTCGCGGGTTTCCGCCGGCGCCTTGGGCACCCAAAGCGGCCTCGATCCATACAGAACACGGTTCGGTAGGCGCACCCAATCGCGCAGTGGAGACGAATAAAGATCGAGTAAGCTGTCAATGACGTCTCATCTTTTTGGTGGTTAGCTTCAAGTGGAAGGAGGGACGCGAAACATCACGGCCTTCACGGCATGCTTCTTTTTTTCGTGGACTTATTGTTCTAAAAAGAGATGCAATACAAACAGCAAGTGAATATCAACGTGCCTCTTGGCGCGAGGCTTCGCCCGCGCACAGTATCCATTCTGTGTACAACGGCCGTGACAGGAGGTGGACTGGAACTCGAACTTGCGAGGAAGCTAAATTGTACTGTACTGTACTGTATACGGTATGCCGCATAATTCGCGCAAGTGTCTTCAATGGCTGCGATCCTTTTTATATGAAAGAATGTATGGTTGCAGTGTCGAGTAAGTGGACGCGTCCACTCCCATCAACTGGGCGAATCTTGCGCGCTTTTGGCTCGGATCTGTGTCAGAGAAACTTCAAGTGGACCGTTTCCCGCGGGCTAGGGCTTTTCTTGACAGGTTGGGTCGACGTCACCGGATGGCCGGGCTATGCGCCTTGTCTTTTCAGATGGCCTCTGGGCAAAATACTTTCTGAACCGAAGGGAGTGGTGGTCAGAGCCGCGTCACCCGCCCATCAGCTGATCAGAGAACGGCCAACAGAAAAGAGCCCTTCGCGAAAGCGCATTTGACTTGCCACTTGTATGGAAAAGGGGGAGGCGAAGAGACATGACGACTGTGAGCCACACACTTGGGTGTACTTACGGTACACCGTGCCTCGTACGGTACACTGTACGGCTAAACACAAGAATTGGTTTTGTTAGTAAAATCAAGTTTAAATTTGTCCTCTTCCTGCCTCAAATGATTTCGAACGCCAGGCGACTCGGCCACTGTCTGACACCGCTCGCGGTTACTTTATCGTAACCTGGATACGGTTGTAACCGTTGCAGGTACAGTACTGTACTGTACCCGGTTGGCCGGCGCCTTCAGTTACAATGGGGGCGTTAGGTGGATCTCGACACGCCTCGGACGGACGGGCGGTTGGATGGATGGGCGGGCACCGCCACTCGTCGCTTTTTGTTGCCGCCTGTGTTTGCAGTGCGTTGTTTGCCGGCGCCTTCTTTGCATCTCCCTCCCTTTTCGCCCAACTTTTTACATGTTGCGTTCAGTATGCCGCTCGCGTTTATTTTCCAGAGAGCGTGTCTGGGACACTCTCATCTCCTCGGAAAATGGAAGGTGCGAGAAACGGGCGCGTGGCCGAAAGATCTCGCTAAAACACCGGGTGGCGCGTGCTTAATCGGACCATCGGCTGCCCCTCTCAAGCGGTACGCCAACTGTTTAACGTCGCCCTCGTCGCCACTAAAACGCGGGCGTATCTTTTCCCACAACGCCACTAATTCTTCCCATTTTTGATTTGGTGATTTGGTCCTGTCAAAAATCCCCACAAACGACCGGGCGCGTCATCAGGGAAAAGGAGCGCGGGAAATCGAACGAGGGGGGAGAGCATACTTTAGTCAAGTGACACCCGCAGGTACACGTGAAAGTCCACGCTTGGAGGAGCGGCTGACAGATCAAAGGGGGAGGAGGAGGAGAGGAGAGGAGGGGAGCGACCGGCCGAGGGAAGGAAGCAAGGCGCAGCGCCCGCCCCCGAGCTCCGATCTTTCAGTTGAAGATCTGCTGGCGCGCGCACACGCACTCGCTCCCCACCCAGTCCACCGAATTCCCACTTCGAGAGAGAGAGAAGCATGTCGTTCGTCGACGACGCCATGAGCGCTGCGGGCAGCGACACGTCCAGCACGAGCGGCAAGACCGAGAGCCGCGGCCTGTGGTCGCCCGAGGAGCACGAGCTCTTCGTCGAGGGCATCAAGCTGTTCCCGTCCGGGCCCTGGAAGGACATCGCGTCGCACGTGGGCTCGCGCACGGCGCGCCAGACCATGACGCACGCGCAGAAATACCGGCAGAAGATCGCGCGGCGGCTGCGCAACGTGCGCATGAGCGGCCGGCACAACCTGCCCTTCATCCTCGACCGGTCCTCGCGCTTCAACGCGCTGCTGTCCAACGAGGAGCAGTTCAACGACTCCATCCTGGCCACGTCGCTCGCCATCGCGGCCGAGCAGGAGCTCGACATGCTCGGGGAGGACGACGGCAGCTTCGCCATGGCCGCGGGGGGCATCGCCATGGACGACATGGCGCCCATGCCCATGGCCTACCAGAAGCTGCCGCCGGCCATCGACTTTAACGACCCGCACGCGAACGCGCAGTTCCTGGACGGACCCTCGTACGAACCGAGCGACATCGAGTTCGACAAGTGTATGGACTTCCTGATCGAGACGTTCCACCGCGAGTCGTAAGCGCAAGGTCGCGAGCGGCCAGGAGACGAGCGAGAAAGAGGAGAGGAGTGGGCACCTGCGTCTCCCTTTGCTCTCATCCAACCATACAAGATAGACGCGCAAGGGCGAGCGAGCCAGGAAGAACCCGAGCGAGCGGCCCGAGCAGAAGCGGCGAGCGCGTATTTATTTTTCGCCGCAGCCGGCCGGCCGCTCTTTTTGAGCTCTCGGTCTTCCCGCAAGGACCAGGGGGGATTGGGAACAGCGCGCTCGCCAGTCAGCGCGGCGGTGAGGCGCTCGGAGTAATAGGCTTCCGCAGGGTGCGAGCTGCATTCATTATCCAGAGTTTTGGAGACGCGGACCAAGTGGTGCTGGTAAAACAGAGTAATATATTATGCGAGGCACCGTGTCCACTCTTTTCTCGGCCGTCGTACGGCAGGTATCCATCATTTCGGATCGGCATCCTGATTTATGAGGAGGCCACACTGACCAATAGGGCTCAGGCGCTGCAGTACAGTACAATAGACTATTGCATCGGGAGTCTTTCGTTCGTCTAACAGCGTCGTGGGTCGCCATTTGCAGAAGTGCGCGTCCTCGCAGCAGTCCGCAGCCTGTCAATGGCGCTGTTCGAAGCATTGGCGCCTATCTGAGTGACTATGAGGCGTGCAACGTAACTATGAAGCAGCCTCAGCGTCCTGTGAGTGCCGTAGCTCTCGGGCAACAAGATCTTATCGCACTTTGGGTAGTCGATCGACGTGAATACTATAACCCACCCACCCCGACCCAGGCGGGCGCGTCACCGGCCTCCGCTTCGCATCTTATTTCAAGTGACGAGTCACGCGGGGAAACAACAATCGACCAATCGACCACCGCGTCGGGTCTCCCTCCGGCACTGCCGGTTGCGCCACCGAGACCAAAAATTCCGCTCATTCTTTCGCGACGCTCCGTATCTGACGGGCGGGCTGCGCGCTACTGTACGGCCCGGGATGACTCGGTCGCTGCCTGCATCATGTAATCGCAGGTCCGCGAAATTTTCGCCTACTGTACAGTAGTAGCGCGCCGTTCGCTGCTTCTTTTGACGGTCGACGAGGGTATGGAGCCGCCGCCGGTGGGCAGGCGCCAGGCTTGTTCACCATTCCGGCCTCACAACAATAATCGCATCATTGGTGGTCGGATTCGCCCCCAGTGGCGCATCGTCCAGGTGAACTGCTAATCAGCCAAGGACGCACCCACATCCTTCGACCTCGAACTGACTGGTTGAAGTGGGGGAGGTTTACTCTAGTTACACTCGATTATCAGGCGTAACCATTCGACCCACCCGAATGCGTGCGTACAGCAATCGATCATTTGCTCCAAGAATCGCGTGTTGGACGTATGGTACGTTGCTGTAACCATCAAAGCGCGGAGCATCTCCTCTCTATCGTTTCATTTGCTCGCCCCACCTTCCTCGAGCGCCATGAGTGAGGGTCTCGCCAGCATGGGATACGCAGAGATACGGACGCCAGCAAACATCCAGCGCACTCGAGAGGCGGCGCTGCGTGCGGCTCGAGACGGACCACCGCAGCGCGGAGGCGCTTCCCCGCCTTGATGATCCGACTCGGCGGCGTCGGCAGTGGGTGGGCGCTAGCGCTGCTACGTAGAATAGCAGGCGAGGGAGATGGTGAAGCATATACACGCAGCGGGTGCTGGCCGCCACCGCAGAGACGGCTTCGCTCAATTGTGTGGGCAGGACACGGATGCCGTTGCTTACGCGTCAGCAGTATCTATCGAGCAGTATCCACCGACACGCACCCGCTAGTTGGGTCTGGCTGATGGGTCCTTCCGTGTGGTCCAGGATCCAGCCAGGGCGTGAGCGGATGCACTCCCAGGTTGAAGAGAAGCGGTGGCGTGCGGTGGAGCTCCAGCCGGGTTGTGGACAGCGCCGCGCCGACAAAGCCGCGAACCCGAACCGGCGGGGCGTGTTCTCCGCGCCCACCGTGGCGCACCCTTCACATCCTCCTCCTCCTCTCGGTGCGCTCTTGCCTCGTGTTGTGGTGCCCGCCACGTGAGACGCCAAAGCACGAGCGCTGTGTCATTATCTGCTGTCTTTGGCTGTACGGACTTTGACGTGGTCGAGTCCAAACCACATCGTGTGCGCTTGTTGTTACAGTGCGAGTGCTGATACATACTCGGAGTATGACTGACGTCGGCCGCTTCAACTTGCGATGGCTTCACTCGACCGACCGCCCAAGTGTGAACAGTAGTCCAATGTCTGTATGGCCGCTCTCTCCGACCCGATGACGCCGCTCATGCGCCTCGATCTCACTTCACCCCGTGTCATCAACTGGCGACCGTTTAACGTCCGCCGCCAAGCGTTGCGCCGTACACTTTACGCCACTCGCTGCACCCCACACATGCACACACTCAACGCCAAGACCAACATCCGCCGTTGCACTGGCGCCGTCTCTCCAATCGGCGCCGCCGCTAAGGGTCACTCATCCAGTCGCTCCTCCGCATCACAGACGAGCGGAATCGTACGGTACAGTCCCCCCCCCCCCCCCCCCCCCCCCCCCCCCCCCCCCCCCCCCCCCCCCCCCCCCCC